>JACXGJ010001566.1:0-80698 GCA_016801105.1 Esox niger | reverse complement strand
GAAAGGATCATTCAACAAAATGTTTACATGCTGGTTCCCGTAAAACAAGATCCATAATTGAGTAAATTAAACGTTATAAAAGGTCAAACAAGGGCGCAATAGATGTTATGGGAATTCGGATAAGGGTTCTAGCAAAGTGGTGAGTTGTGTTTACACCTGTATCATGTGGATAGTGGGGTTGTTTAAATTGTGTGTGTGTTTTGCAGGCAGGAGATGGGGAGATGGAAGATTCATCTCTGGGTGGGGTTTGTACTTGCTGTTTTTACGGCCAGTTGCTACGCTGAAGGTGAGAACATTGTAATTAATCAAGTGATTTTTAGGTCTGGTAATACTACAGCATGAACATTTTCTTTTCATTGTATTATGTCGATCAATATCAATACTTGCATTTCAGCAATAGTTTGATTATTAATTACTTGAAATCATACTCTTCATTGAAACACTACTGAGGCTTTTTGCCAGATTGAAAAAAAGACGACAAACTGTTCACCCTTCCATAGTGAACCCCTGTCTGGATAGAAGCAGTCAGACTTGTTCAGCATGTATCCAGCGGACGAAGGACTGTGCATACTGCCCAGATGAGGTGAGAGGACAACCCCCTGCAACACACACACACACACACGTTTAGCAATAAACACAAAAATGACCCGTGTCTGTGTTTGCATACAGGTATTTGATGGTCCTCGCTGTGACCGGAAGGAGGTTATCACAAGCCGTGGTTGTAAAAACATAATGACAGCTAAAGGCATTGTCTCCATGGTGCAAGTAAGTATCACCTTCACACTGTCCGGCCAATACCTGCTCATATAGAGTTGCGTTGAGAACAATGGTTTCAAAATGTTGAATGTCTGCCAAAATACATGTTAAGCAGATTACTGGAGACATGGACATTTGTAGTATAAATACACACAATATTATTTTTAACATTGACCTTTGACTGTGAATTAGCAGTTATAGCCTTCATCCTTTGCACATAGTGTAACAAAGGCTGGGTCAAAACCAAAACAAACGTTTTTTATACTTCTAATTTATGTTATCAATAATAGAGCAGTGTTTTTACTAGCTTTGAAACTGTGGTAAAAGTGCATCTCTTCTGCAGGCGAGGTAGAAAGAAACCAAGCCTAAATGCCCTTTTCCTTGGTTTCACAGTGCCCTTACAGTTACTGCTATTATTACTTCTCATTGTCTCCAACAAAGGTTGGATGGAGGACACTTGTCCCTATGTTAAAGCAGGTATTCAATATACCCTATGCTCATTGTATGACTAAATAAGCAGTTACTGAGTTTTTTGCTTGGTAGGGCAGTATAGACATTCGTTGGTCTGCTTACTTTTCTACATCTGCGTCTGGAATACCATCTTCACCACTTGGCTACCTATCAGTTGACCACACATATCCTTTGTTTGCATTGGTCACTAGCTAGATTTATTTAGGTTAACGCCACTTCTCTCACACTAAATAGTTGACATGACACCTTATTCACTCTAAATCTCCACCTCTTTCCACCTCCCTCCATCTCATTATCTAACTCTCCAGACCCAACGAATGGACAAAACGATCAACCGCTCCCAGGTATCTCCTCAGAAGGTGACTATGAGCCTGCTTCCAGGAGAGGAGAGGGTGATAGATATGGAGGTGTATGAACCAGTTAAAGGCCCTCTGGACCTCTATATTCTTATGGACTTCTCCAACTCCATGCAAGATGATCTGGACAACCTCAAAAAGATGGGCACCAGTCTGGGTCAGTGAAAGAGAAGCTCTGAGTCTAATTGTTACTGTGTGTCCTGACGGGCTCCGGTGCTGTAGGACCGGGAGTTTTCCTTGGTGGTCTTAACATTCTCTGTTCCTAAATAGCGGAGCTGATTAAAACCCTGTCTGATGACTTCACTATTGGCTTTGGCAAGTTTGTTGACAAGGTGGTGGAACCCCAGACAGACATGAGACCGTCAAAGTGAGAACTGTTGTTATCCTACATACAGTCACATGTACAGACAAATACACACATACGAAAATATGTGATGTTTGCTTAGAATTTCTGCATTTATGTGTTTTTACTCACTGCCCTTCCTTTCCCATTCTCTCCTTCTCCTGTCTTTTTTGTCTGCCTCCATATCTCTCCAGACTGGCCCAGCCCTGGCCCAACAGCGACCCTCCATTCTCGTTCCAACATGTGATCACTCTTACCAGTGATGAAAATTCCTTCACTGAAAAGCTGAAGAAGGAGAGGATCTCTGGAAACCTGGACGCTCCTGAGGGGGGCTTTGATGCCATGCTGCAAACTGCAGTCTGCGGGGTATGGCTATAGAGTTGCATTTACCAGACCGATCCTTTTGTAAAAGTAACCCTGAAGCCCCTCTGTGTGCAGTTATTGTAAATCATCCATATTATTTGTATTTATTAGGATCCCTAAAAGATGCTGCTGAGGCAGTGGTTTATTTTCATTAGACAGGAAATAAATCACAACATAAACGTTACACTTAAATTACATTACCACTTACTCATTTGATACTTTCATCCACAGTGACCCACAGCTAGTGTATTCATCTCAAGAGAGCCAGGCAAGACAACGACATCAACAGACATTTATTTTCAAATTGAGATGAAATGTTTTTGAGTATGGTCAGTTTACTTAGAGCCTCTAGTTCCCCCAAGATAATGGGTCTCAGAACCTTCAGGACCAGAATCCAGACCAGAAGCTAGGTAGGGCCAAGCAGTGGTGCAGTGTGTCAGACGTGTCATGTCAGACGTGTCGTGTCAGACTTGTGGTGTCAGAAATGTCGAGTCAGACGTGTCGCGACAGGAGTGTCGAGTCAGACGCATCGAATCAGACGTGTCGAGTCAGATTCGGGAGAAGTACCTTAATGCTATTGTGTTTAGACTTGAAGCAGTGATGGTTATTGAGTCTACATGGATGAATTCCAAAACATCCTTCCAATCCAACATGGGCATTTTAAGCCCATTTCAATCTTTCCTCAACTTTGAGCCAGGAGTGTGTACCATGCTTGTGACATTCGGCCTCCATGTAAACCTATGGGTTGCTATGTTCTGGACCAGCTGCATTTGATTGTAATTCTCCCTAACCCACTCTCTTTCCCTCACCCTACTCTCTGTCCCATCCAGGATAAGATCGGCTGGCGTAATGACTCCACCCACCTCTTGGTATTCTCCACCGAGTCGGCCTTCCACTACGAGGCGGATGGTGCCAACGTCCTGTCAGGCATCTTGCCACGGAATGACGAGCAGTGCCACCTGGACACCCAGGGGAAATACACCATGGACACCAAGCAGGACTACCCCTCTGTACCCACCCTGGTTCGCTTGCTGGGAAAACACAACATTATCCCCATTTTTGCCATCACTAATTACTCCTATAGCTATTATCAGGTAAGAACTGTAACTCAGTTACAGTAACCCTTAGAAACTATACCATAACCCTAACCTTAACCTTACTAACCCTAAACATACTAACTTTAACCTTAACCTTACTATCCTAAACCTACTAACCCTAATTGTAACCTTACTAACCCACATTTTAAACTTACTGTATTAACCCTAACATTACTAACTCTAACCTTAACTTTACTTACCCAAACCAAAACCATACTACCCTTGAACACAATCTTAACCTTACTAACCCAAACTCAACATAACATCCCCATCACCAACAGTCCTATTTTTATAATAAGTCCTGTAAGGCCATAAAATCTTATATTTAGGTTTTTGTTTTTTCCCTGTGTAGAAGCTACATGAGTATTTCCCAATTGCTGAGCTGGGTATACTACAGGAAGACTCGACTAACTTTCTTACTCTTCTGAAGAATGCCTTCATGGTAAGAATGCCTTGTATGAGAGGTATTTCACAATGACCACATTTATTCAATTTGATTCAACTTAATGAATCCCCTAAACGCCTTTAAAAAACAACTTACCATCCTAGTAATAATCTCTGTCTCTGTCCTCTCAGAGTATCCGTTCTAAGATCAGTATCCGTGCAGAGAAAACTGTTTCGCCTATACAAGTTGAGGTCCTGTCTGAAAAAGCAAGTGTTGCACAGGCCGGAATCTTCGAAGTCACTCCTGGAAACATAGTAAGAAACACATGATGCAGATGTGCACACATGCGCACACACACACACCCTCACACAGACACCCACACATGCACACCCCAAACATACACACCCACAAACACAGAAAAACCCATTGTGTTTTCCAGGGAAAGTTTAAGGTGCGTGTCAAGGCCAATGAGAAGGATGGGGAGGGACATGTCTGTGACCTGAAGACACCAGACAGGAAAGGGGAGATAAGAGTGAAACCAACAACTTTCAGTGCAGATCTAAAAATCGACGCGGAGGTGCTTTGTGAAACCTGCAAGTGTGAGAAGGTATGAAAACAAACAGATGCACATTCAATAAATAACACAAAACACAAAATGTTTCAGTTTCTTTCTATTTTGTCTTTTTTATTTTTATGTTTTCAGTTTCTTACGTTGTCTTTCTTAATTTCAGGAACGCATGAAAAATGCACCCAAGTGTTCAGGCAATGGGGACTTAGTCTGTGGGACGTGCCAGTGCGCTCCTGGCTGGTGAGACTAACAGAACTGAATGTACTATCAGTCTTGTGTGCCAGATCATGAACATACAAATACAGTTGAACAAAAGAGATGCCAGACTTCCTAATGTAACATATGGATGCAGGAATTTGTCCCTCAGTGTATCTTCATGTCATATTTTGTCTTCCATTATGTCTGATTAAGTCAACCATCATATCATATTGGGTCTACCATTATGTCTGATTAAGTCAACCATCATATCACATTGAGTCTACCATTGTGTCATATTAAGTCAACCATCGTATAATACTGGGTCTTTCATTATGTCATATTAAGTCAACCATCATGTTATACAGAGTCTACCGTTATGTCATATGGAGTTTACTGTCATATTAAGCCAACCATCGATGTTCTGCTGTGTGTCCAAAGGATGGGTCCATTCTGTAACTGCTCAGCTAAATTGTCGTCAAACACAGAGAGTACCTGTCTGGGTCCAAACATGGCAAAGCCGTGTTCTGACCGAGGACAATGTCTGTGTGGAACGTGTGTGTGTGATCAACCTGACCAGTATGAAGGACCCTTCTGTCAGTTTCACAAGTCTCAGTGTCAACGCTACAGAGGTTTCCTCTGCAATGGTAAGTGAAGGGTTGTCATCGCGGTCAAATTTAGCAAGTTCATGTTAACTCGTTGCATTGGAATTACTCAGTGTCGGAAGACAATAAAGCTACAGTATGTTAGTAGGTGTCACAGTTTGTGGTTCTCTGTGACAATGTGTGAGAATGGACCATAACCATTCCTGGATGTGTGTGTGGGTTTGTGTGCGTGTAGACCGTGGTAGCTGCTCCATGGGCCAGTGTGTGTGTGCAAACGGTTGGGACGGACCAGCTTGTGAGTGTCCCTTGAGTAACCAGACCTGTTTGGACACTAAAGGGGTTAGTACTACAAATTCTCAGCTGTCTCTTACACCCTGTCTGTCGACTAATACGTCTGTTTATTCAGCTATCCTTCTATATATTTGTATTGTGACAGGACAACAGTTGGCAATAAACACAGTAGAGTTGGAAAAATATAATACCCGAGTCAGGGTCACTGTCCAAAGTACATTATAGATTCTTGTTCCTTCTTGTTCACAGTAGCTTCTTTGCCTTTCTGTCATACAGGCAGAAACCAAAGATCTTCCAGTAACACTCAAAAACAAACAAAATGTATCACTAAGAACTGCATAAAATACCACTAATTCATACTACTAGTTTGTGGTTTTGAGAGATCAGACCGTGGATCCAAATATTGAGAACAATTACAGAGCTAAGGAGGATGTTTTAGCGTGGCTTATTTGTATTTGTGGTCTGTGAATTATATTTAGTATATAATTAACATTACATACCTTTCCGTGTTAGAGGGTTTCTATATTGTCCCATTTTGGTTAGGAGGGTTTAAATTTTGTCCCTTTAGTGTTATTGTAGAATCGAGTGTGTTCTGGTTGTCTTCAACAGACTCTAGGTTTTGTAAATTATTGCATATTTGATTTTGTTATTGCTTTTTGTAATATTGCTGAAAAGGTTGGAGATGTGTTTTATCCATTTTGGAATATCATGCGTAATTTCTTTACTCATACAGTTTTTCAATTGTCTCAGTAGTGATTTGATTCAAATTTATTTAATCAGATTTATCTGTTTTCTGACATGCTGTTTCTTTTTAATTCTTAGTGTTTTTCTTTACCCAGCGTGTGAAAAAGCTGTAGGAGTTTATATACGTATTTATTGGTGTAATCTCTGTCTGTCTCTTTGTCTCGCTATCTCTCTCTCTAGATTGCTACAATATTTGTGTTCATGAGTGATCTAACAACCCCCGCCTGTTTCTCAGGGTCTCTGTAACAACCGTGGTGTGTGTAAATGTGGCCGTTGTGAGTGCCAGGACACTGGTCTCCCCATGACCCCCGGCTGTGAGCCTAACTTCCAGGCCCAGCTTGGGATTTGTGAGGATAAGAGGAGCTGTGTCCAGTGTCAGGCCTGGAAGACTGGAGAGAAAAAACAAAGTGACAAATGTAATACATGCAAGTTCAAAGTCACCATAGTGGAAAAGCTGAAGGAAAGAAAAGATGTGATTGAGACATGTGAATTCCGTGACGAGGACGATGACTGTACGTACCAGTTCACCGTTGACTACTCTGACATGCAAACTGACAAGGAACTGGAGGTCCAGGTGCTCAAGAAGAAAGGTTTGACTTGTCCATATCTCTATTCCCTTTGTTTTTATGATGCTTGTACAATTACCAGGGTTCCCTGAATCGTTTTGCAATAGCTTGGCATCTTTGTTACCTGCACCCTGGTCATGACGTTGTCCATGTTCTGGTCCGTCCCTTTAGAATGTCCCCCTGCTAGTTTCCTGTGGCTGATCCCTCTCATCATGTTCCTCATGTTACTGCTGGGTCTGCTGCTGCTATGCTGCTGGAAATACTGTGCATGCTGCAAGGTACTGTTCAGATGCAGTCATTACATAACCATAAAAACAACCAAGACATGACATCAACACAAACAACCATGCTGCAATGTACTGTTCAGACGCAGTCATCACATAACCATTAAAACAACCAAGACATGGCATCGACACAACCAACCATACTGCAAGGTACTGTTCTGACGCAGTTATTACATAACCATAAAAACAACCAAGACGTGACGTCAACACAACCAACCATGCTGCAAGGTACTGTCCCGGTGCAATAATAACACAACCATATAAACAACCAAAACATGACCGTAACACAACCAACCATGCTGCAAGATACTGTCCAGTTGCAATCATTTTTACAACCGTAAAACCATGAACTATACATAACTAAGTCCTTTCCTTACTTTGATTATTTACTCTCTCTCTTTGCCTCCCCCTCTTTCATTCTCTTCCCTCCAAGGCCTGTCTTGCTCTTCTACCATGCTGTAGCAAAGGTGAGTCTTTCACCCCAAATCACTGCTAGAACGATTTAGTATATCTGGCTAGGTATATATTACTAGTTATTTGTCCAGTTTTTTTAAACCTTGAGTGCTTTACAAGCGTTCTCTGTGTGATGTTCTGTCCGCAGGACGTATGGTTGGTTTTAAGGAGGACCAGTACATGCTCCGCCAATCCCTGCTCACTTCTGATCATCTGGACACGCCCTTAGTGAGGACTGGCCCACCCAAGAGCACTGATGTTGTTCGCTGGATGATCACTGATAACGTTCACCGACAACCCAGTCACCCACTGGCGCAGGTCCAGCCCGATCCTAAACAGATCAGTAAGTTTGAATGATTCAGTGTTCCAGCTCTCATTGGTTGGTGTTATCAGTGAAAGGTCCTTTACATTGTTATGATTCTAAATGATTAAAAGCAGCCCTAAACCTCTCTTCTCATCTTTTCCTATATCTTTAGTTCCTTTCCCTCTGTCCCTTCGCCTGGCCAGGTTGTTCTCAGACAGCCTGTCCCGCCAAGACTCCAGAGATGCTGAGCTTCTACGAAGGGAGGTTAATGACAACGTGAGTGTTTTTGTGTTTGTGTGAGCCTATAAAAACTACTGTGGGAAGGCTGTTTACTTCACTTCATATCTTCAACTACTTATTCAATTATTGACTTTGGAATACCCTTAAACTTCTTGACTTCGGAACACACTTCAACTTCTTGACTTTTGACTTTGGAACACACTTCAAATTCTTGATTTCTCACTTTGGAACACACTTTTACTTCTTGATTTTGGAACACACTTCAACTTCTTGACTTTTGACTTTGGAACACACTTCAACTTCTTGACTTTTGACTTTGGAACACATTTCAACTTCTTGACTTTGGAACACACTTCAACATCTTGACTTATGACTTTGGAACACACTTCAACTTTTGACTTTGGAACACACTTCAACGTCTTGACTTTTGATTTTGGAACACACTTCAACTTCTTGACTTTTGACTTTGGAACACACTTCAACTTCTTGACTTTGTAACTTTGGAATACACTTCAACTTGACTTTTGACTTTTGAATATACTTCAACTATTTGACTTCTGACTTTGGAATATATTTCGTCACACAAAACTGATCAGAGTTTCTGCTGGGACCAACATGTCCTAGCATTCCTTTGCAGCAGTGATGTGACTTTTCAGCTTCGGTGGGGATATATCTCCATGACCAGATCATTAATGTGATCATGAATGGAGCAAACAGTAAATTTTGAAATAATTGTCAGATCCTGGTTGCAACGAAATAAATTAATTAATTTGTGATTAATTTATGTTTGATAGAAAACATTTAATAAAAGTGTAAAGATTCATGTTTGCTTCAAAATACATATATTGATTCTAACCAAAAGTAATATGTCAGTGTGTGTTATGGAGCAATGACAGGAAAGGTGTTTTGAATGGAGCGTAATGCTCTTGTATTTGACCTATTCTTGGGAGACTGAAACTGAAATGTGTAGCACCTTGAAATAAATATATCACGCCATTGTCGTCATTTATGAGACACTGATGTGTCGGCGGATTATTGTGATTTAGTTAATAAGAGCTATACATGTAATTAATTGAGTTACAATTTTCGGAGTCTCAATTTCCATCTGTTGATGTCCCATAAATATGAATATTATCAACAAACATTCAACAAACTGTCTGATGATAAGCAACTGCTTTGTAGATTAGGGTTCGTTTTAGAACAATATGAAGGTAAGGGATAAATTAGGGTTAGGCTATATGAACCTGTATGGCTGTATGGAACTTCTATGGGGCCCCTGTATGGCGGTGTGACACTACTGGGATGTACATACACAAATACTCTTTCGAATACAATGCTGTTTCCAAAAAAGTTGGGATGCTGTGTGAAATGGGGAACAAAACAGAATGCAATTATATGGAAACCATTGAATCCCTTTATTTAATTTAAAATAGCACAAAGACAACATGTTGTTATTTTTGGAAAAATATATGCCCATTTTGAATTTGATGCCAGCAACACGTTTCAAAGAATTTGGGACAGGGACTTGTTTATTACTGTATTACATTTCCTCTTCTTTTGACAATAGTCTGTACGCGTTTGGGAATTGAGACAAATTGCTGTAGTTAATGCATTGTTTTTCTGTTCTTGGTTTATCATTTTTTATTTCATAATGCGCCATATGTTTTCAGTGGGTGACTGGTCTGGACTGCAGGCAGGCCAATTTAGGACCTAGACTCTTACTATGGAGCCATGATTCCCAAAAATGATTTCAGTTGCCCACTTTGCCTCAGTCCATCTCAAATGGGCTCAGGCCCAGAGAACACGGCAGCATTTCTTGATGTTGTTTATATCTGGTTTCTTCTTTTTTAGAAATGTAACTTGCATTTGTGGATGCAGGGAAAAAACTGTTCGCAGACAATGGTTTTCCTGAGCCCAAGCAATGACCTCCACTACAGAATCATGTCTGTTTTTAATGCAGTGCCGCCTGAGGGCGAAGATCAAGGCTATCCAATATTGGTTTTCGGCCTTGTCCCTGGCGTACAGAGATTCTCAGTACATTTTAGTGATATTATGTACCAATTATGATGAGATCCCGAAACCTTTTGCGATTTTAAGTTGAGAAACGTTATTCTTAAATTGTTGCACTGTTTGCCTGTGCAGTATTTTTAGTTGGACTGGATCAGAACCGAGGTCTGGTATGAGCAAGCTGTGTATATTAAATATTGTGACCATCAATTATGTCTCTCTCTGTGTGTGTGTGTGTGTGTGTGTGTGTGTTGTGTGTGTGTGTTGCGCGTGTGTGCCTCTATGTGTGGGTGTGTGTTTTCTCTATTTAGCTGAATGACGTTTACAAGCAGATTCCTTATGCCAAGGCAGTTGAGGATACTACATTTAGGTGAGACACCTTCCAACCTACTTTTCAATACAACTGGAATGTACTACGATCAAAAGGCATGTGCATACTGTGTAGCTGAAGGGTTTTAGGTCACACCATCAAATCTGACATTCTAGAGGTTTTTCAGATTACAGAGAAATGCTGGTAAAAGGAAGGATTACACCATCGTGGACACAGTTCTGCATGCCCCTCGCTCCAGCTACCCAGACATCGTCCAACTGACTGAGAAAAATGTCCAGTCTGGAAACTTCCAAAATGTTAAAGTGGTGCCAAATTACTACACAGTGGCCACAGACAGAGGTGTGCATATGTGTGTGTGTACAGTATATAAATGTGTGTGTGTGTGTGTGTGTGTGTATGTGTGTTTGAGTTCCTAACCACCTCTCACTCTCTCCCTGCAGAGGCAACTGGTGCTGTAGAGTTCCAGGAAGGGGTGGAGATGGTGGATGTGCGTGTGCCACTCTTCATCAAGGATGAAGATGAGGATGAGAAGCGGCTGCTGTTGAAAGCCGTAGACGTTCCTCTGGGCATTGCTGAGATAGGGAAACGATTTGTCAACATCACTGTTATTAAAGAACATGGTGAGAACCAGTCAGTGGAGCCCTGTCTATGACACATACACACACAAACTCACAAACGTAACATCCTTGTGGAGACCTGTTATCTTTATTCCCAAGCCCTGCCTTCCAGAATTACTGGCAACCTAGGTAATAATGTACAAAAAATGATGTGAACAATTTCATTTGATTCTTTACTTTAAGAAATTACATGCTTTCAACAATTATTGTCACCCCTAGAACATCTAAATTGATGTCTATTTTGATTAAGCAATCTGACACATATGGAGCACTTTTGCAAAGAATAGTGGGCAAATATTGCCAGGTCAAGATGTGCCATGCTAATAGACTACTACTCATAAATACTGAGTCCTGTAATAAAATCAAAAGGTGCTTCAACGAAGTATTAGTTTAAGTGTGTGCACACTTATGCAACCAGGTTATTGTAAGTTGTTTATTTTCCCCCCTTAAAGATTTCAATTTGTTTTTCAATTGAAGTTTTCACATTATAGGTCACATTAAAAGTGGAAAAAGTTCTGACAAGATGTATCTTTGTCTCACTCTTTTACATCACAAAAACCTGGCATTTTAACAGGGGTGTGTATACTTTTTATATCCACTGTATATCTTTCATTTTAATCAGTAGTCAAGTAGCTGACTCTTTTACCCAGAGAAACCTACAGGTGCAATTACATCTTATTGCCTTTCTCAGGGGCACATCAACAGAGATTTGAACCAGCAAGGTTCAAGGTAACTTGGTGAACATTGTTCTAAGGCAAGGACCAGCCCTTTTCTGTCCACTTTCCTTTCCCAGAGCCTTATTTGCTAATAATTGTCTTTCCTCTCCTCTCTAGCCAAGAGTGTTCTGACATTCCTCCAACCTTCCTACACCTACAGTCGACAGGACAAAGTGGCTAACATCCCCATCAGCAGAGAGATCATAGAAGACGGAAACACACAGGTCACTTACCGCACCAGAGACCTCACCGCCAAGGACAAAAAGGTAACATCTGCACACACCTTCATTCATGTCTGGTTTTATTTTACTATCAGTCTTAACTGTTCTTTGCTGCCTGGCAGGACTATGTGGCTGTGGAAGGGATCCTACCCTACGGACCTGGTGAGACCCAGAAGAACGTCCCTGTGAATCTGTTGGAGCTTGGAAGAGGGGATCATCTGATGGACACACAGGTCAAGCAGTTTGTCATGGACCTCAGTAACCCAAAACAGGGAGCCAAGTTGGGAAGATACCCAAGGACAACCATCACCATCACTGACAAACCAGGTGATATGTTAGATAGCAACACTGACCAACCAGGTGATATGTTAGATAGCAACACTGACCAACCCGATGTGGGATCATATTTTTAACCAGGCCAGGATAGCCTCTCACAACCTCCCCAAAACAATAGTAACTTGGTTGTTGAGAATTTGACTAATTTGACCAGCCATATCTTCATCCTCTTTAACATGGCTAAACCCAACGGCCTCTCCCCTCAGAGCCTAGTGTGGTGATGTTTAAGAAGAGCACCCAGAACTTCACCACTGCTGACCCAACCTACTCCATCCCTGTGGTCCGCACCCGCAACGCGGAAGGTCCCGCCACAGTCCACTGGAAGACCCGCAATACCAAGCGCTATGACCTGTCTGATTCCCTCAAGTTTGCTCCCGGGGAGACAGAGAAGAACATTGTGATTGACCCACGATCAGTCAAACCAGAAAGCCCGGTCAAACCAGAAACCTTCCAACTCGAGCTGTTTGACCCCAGTGAGAACACTGCAGTCGGGGAGAGAAAGATAACGATGGTCAATGTTACCGATGGAGGTACGACACAAAGAAACAGACCCTGAACACACATGTACACAGTATGGGTTGTCTGGGGAGAACCGGATGCTCAAGACGTGCGTCACTTAACCTCCACACCTTCTCCCCGATCGCCTTAGGACGCCCAGAGGTTGCCCAGAAGTACGGCTTCAGCAATCCAGTCAGTTCCCCAGGTGGCCGTCTGTTCCCGCCGACCAACGTGAAGGCCGCAGCCACCGGGCCCCGGAACATCCGCCTTAACTGGGACTCCATAGGAAACTCTCTAGGCTACAAGGTGAGGATCCCCTCAGAATCCCACCTTCTGGGAGAAAGTACAAGGACCTTTAATGTCTTACCTTGCCTTAACTTGTTATCACTTAAACCCATTACTCTGTTAGGAGCATAGGTGACCAAGTCATTTGTTGCAAAATACATTAGAACACCTGTTGCAAAATACATTAGAACATTTGAAATACACAATATATAATTTTCTGTTTCTTTAATCCAACCTTTTTACCTCTTCTACTCAAGGTGAAGTATTGGATCTATGGGGACCCAGAGGCTGACGCGCAGGTGATGGATGTGAAGACCAACCAAGCTGAGCTGACCGAACTTTTCCCCTACTGTGACTACGAGATGAAGGTGTGTGGCTACAATAACCTGGGAGATGGAAACTACAGTGAAATGGTGCCCTGTCAGACCCTGGAGGATGGTAAGTTGGTCAATTTATAGTCCTGTCAAAAATTACAATTCTAGGATTGTGGGCTTTTTTTGTCCGTTTTTAATAGATTCAGATCCAAGACATCTAACATAAAACAATATCAATGTTGTGACCTACCCCCTTCTCTCTCCTGCCTCCTTCTTTCACTCTTCCTTCTCTAATCTGTTTCCACCACTTATTTCTCCTCTCCCCTCCCTCTGTCACCCACTCCTTCCTTCTTCTCTCCTGTCGTCTCTTTTCCCCTACCCTTTTTTCCACTCTTTCCTAATGTCCTCCCTCCTCTTTCCTCCCTCCTCCTCTAGTCCCTAGTGAGCCCGGTCGTCTGGCCTTCAACGTTATAAGTCCAACTGTCACTCAGGTCAGCTGGGCGGAGCCTGCAGAGCCCAATGGCGTCATCACTGCCTACGAGGTCATCTACACACCCATCAATGAGGACAACAGTGGGTGACTAATAACTTCAAAGAATCTCTCGATCCTTTGAATGATGTCTGTGCTTCTAAGACACTGTCTTCTGCTTCCAACTTCTCCAATCAGAGCAAATGGGTGTATCTAAGAAGGTGAAGATAGACAACCCTAAGAAAAGGATGTTGCTGATTGAGAACCTTCAGTCAGCCCAGACTTATTGCTACCAGGTCCGTGCTAAGAATAGCGTCGGCTGGGGTCCCTTCAAAGACGCTACCATCAACCTAGCTTCACAGCCATCCAGACCCATGTCCAGTAAGTCCCTGTATGGAAATACGTTACTGTTGTGTGGATGATACATCCTTCTCCTTGCTGTTGTGTGGATGATACATCCTTCTCATTGCCGTTGTGTGGAGGATACTGTCACCGTTCCACCTGAAGCTCCCCCAGCTGGTGCGCCGAGGCTCCTGCAGTCGGCGTCACCGACCTTCTAAAACCACTGCCCCTTTGTGTGTCATTATCAGACGCACCTGTTTATTATTTGTTATTTAGTGTAGGGGTATAAATGTCTGTTGATTAGGTTGGGGTTTTGTGGGTTATTGCTCAGTGTCTAAGAGCCTGTATGTGTGTTGCAGAACGCTGCATTCTCTTTAAATATTATTGCAACCTTTCCCTGCACTTGACTCCGTTATTTGAACAGCGCCGTGACAGATACGTCCTTGTCATTGCTGTTGTATGGACGATACATCCTTCTTTACTGAACTAATGGAAACCTCCTTTTTCTGTCTCCATTGGATAATTTAAGCATATACATAGCTTGTATTTCACAGATGTTATTTCTCAAAAATGTATTTGAGCTTCCATAATGCCATTGAGAACATAATGCATTTTGAAGTGGGTTAGACTTTGAATGGGTGGAGAATTTGTATGATATTATCTGGGTCTTTAGGAGGGAACAGCCAATGGTTTATACTTGTGAGCGTACATTCAATAACTGTAGGTGACAGTAAATAGTCACCTTGGCAATTTTACCTGTTCAAAGATCTCCCTCCAAGTTTCAATATGCATCCTTTCTGTTTGTTTACCAGCTCATAGAAGTAGTTAAAAAGTTTAATAATTCTATTGAAGAGGGCTTCATTGGCATTGCCAGTTCTCTCACAGACACCATAACAGAACGAATGATGACACAGTAAGTATATAGTTTGACTGTGTCTTTCCTCTCTGCCTACAGTACCTATCATCCCAGACATCCCCATAGTGGATGCGGAGGGGGGGGAGGATTACGACAGTTACCTGATGTACAGCAGTGAGGTCCTGAAGTCACCAACAGGCTCCAAGAGACCCAGTGTCTCAGACGAAGGTGGGTACCCTTGGACTCTCCCTGCAGTCTGTCTTCAGAGGCGTTCAGAGGGCCGTTTTGTGGATCCTGGGAAGACTACCTGTTGCTGTGTAACAGCTAATGGGGATTAAGCTCACCGTTTTTGATCTTTTTGGATCTCATGCTGGCTTGTTTCTTACAATAGACACATTGGTGGAAGCCCTTCCATAAAGCCCCCCACTCCATAAACACTCCATCTTTGTAAGTTGGAAGCAAGCTAGTGACAGTGCCTCCATACATGGGATTGACTTTGGGAAAGGTTATATGGGCTATTGGACTGCCAACTGATCATCGATGTTTATATTTGATGTGAATCTGGTAGTTGCTTATTGAAATTTATCTTCAATGTTTGTATGATGTAATAACTTCATACTGTAATATTTGCAGGTCTCAAAAGGGTCTCAGACAGGAATTTCATCATTTTAGGGGCAAGGCCATTTGGCATTTGGTGTCAAAAATATGTTTTGGACAAAAAGGCCACATGCCAGACCACAATGGCCATTGAATGAATTAGGAGAATTGGGAGCTTACAAAAAAAAACTTGAATTGCCGATGAGACAAAAAACACCTAAGACATATAATAACATTATTTGTTTTTTTATATCATACTTTGAATAATATCTTATTATAGCTGATATGCTTTTTTCACATAAAAACTACTCCTCCCGCCAAATTTGTATAGATTCTGGAATTTGTTTCATTTCAGAAGTTTTAGTTGAGAGCATTCCACAACAAACAGACAACGGTATTGACAGTTATTAAGTAATGTTAAGGCTTGCTAGCCAGTAGAATAACATTACCTCAGTTATCCAAAAGTAAACCGCTAAGTATCCTTTAACATCACAATCACCTGTGTTAATGAGTACGACCTAAATAAACTAATGTAGTGACTTATTTGTGCGTAGAGCAAATAATTTTCACCACAAACGCTGCCTTGTCAAACCTAACATTACTTCTCGGGAACACTCAAAAGGCGTTCAGGTCTATTTTCAAGTATTCTCCCACTTGGATGTCGGAACTTTCCCACTTCTCAGATGCTCATGAACGTGCCTTCCAAATCAGAGAGGTTTGATTCAGTTAAGCACTAAATAAGTCCAAGTACAAACAAACAAAACGACTGCTGACCCCAAGATTTTTTACAGTAGCAGGAGCAACGAAGGGCAACGTTGGCATTATCAGATCAAAAAGTGCTGCCTTCATATTCCTCTTCAGGGCTTTGGGTTCTATCATGCTAGCCATTATACCAGTCTACCATTTTCTTTTTCATGGCTTTATTATGCCGATCCATTCTTCTATCATTGCTCGGAATGGAAAATATAATCTGTGCCTTCTGAGAGCCTCCAGACATCTGTAGTGGTAGATATCACAGATGCTCCGTCCAAGCGTGTTACTTCTCTTCCTCGTGCTCTCTCTACTCCTTCCACCACTCTCCCTGATACCAATCACCACACGAAAAATCTGCCATGCCAGCCATCGGTCCAGACCATCCCCCACCCACCGTGCCTGCTTGCTTGCGTCTCCCCTTAATAACAAGGCTTTATCAAGTTGGTGGGTTCCAAGCTGGACCTGCGTTCGGTGTCCTGGAAGAGGAATGTGGATGTGATCCCCTACCGAGTCAGCTCAGACACAGATTCCAGCACCGAAGAGACCCCCCGGCCCAGCCGAACACAGACACCCCAGCAAGGTGAAGATCTCACTGGACAGGCAGACAGATAGGGAGGCTGACAGGCAGGCAGACAAATGAAATGCTAGACCTTCCATTGCTGCTGTAGTGCACATTTGCCACTTCATTTCTATCTACAAAATATGCACCAAGTCTCACCAGCGGTTCTACACCTTCCACTATTTTCCTGTCCATACCTCTGGTCCTGTCCATACCCCTGGTCCTGTCGATATCACCTGGTCCTTTCAATATCCCCTGGTCCTTTCAAAATCACCTGGTCCTGTCCTTGCCTGTGAGCACCCCACCCAAAGTGGCGCTTCCATTCCTGACATCAACTGCCCCACCTCCAGTTGATGATCCTAGACAGGCTTTTCCAAGTGCCTGTCTGTCTTTCCTGTCTGTCCTCTTTACACCTCTCTGTGGAGGGGGGCCCTGGGACAGAGGTCGCTTGTAGGGTTCAAAGGTCTCAGCGGTTCTCATGGCTATTGAAGTTGCAGTACCAAATATATGTATGTCCTTGTGTGCTGATAAAAATTAGAAGGCATCTGCTATTCCTGCAATTTGTTGTGATTTGCTGGTATTCATGAAGTTGAATCCATTATTTGGATTCAGATTGTTGCTTGGTTCCTGAAACATCTGTTGCTTTTCTTTCTCTTCTCTTCTCTTCTCACTCCTCCGACTCTCCTCATCTCTGTCTTTCAGAACAAGTAAACGGGAGGTGGGAACAGAACTTCCTGTTCCCCGGAGGCGGCGGTTCATTGTCACGCAGCGCAAATATGTCTTCATCAAGCTACGGCCAGGCTTCTCCCATGTCCACCCTCAGCTCCAACCACAGAGGAGGGGGTGGGGGCTCCATGACCATGGATTCCACCACCACATACATCTCCGGACAAGGTACCATAGCAGAATCTTTCTCTAGACATGGAAGCTTTTAAATCTGCCTTTTGGCTTAGTGTCATTGTTGTTCACTTATATAAACAATACATTCCAGTTGAATGATCTTGACTGAACAGTGCATTAGTTCAGCAAACTTGGATTGAGATTCCAACGGAGACATACAGAGAGTTTCAGAGGTTGACACCAAGAGTTCTAAGAAACTTTAGGCCTGTGCTATATGTGTCTCTTGCTCTGAATCCATTCCTGGTAGTCATTATTATCATACGACTGACCCTTCTTTCCCACAGGAGGAAACTCCCTCTCTCGTACACAGATGATTGGGGGCGGCACGCGTACAGAGAACGTTGTCATGAGAAAGCGGTCGGAGAACAGAGGTTACTATGAGTATGATGACAACATCCGAGATTCCATTGTCATAGGAGACATGCACAGTGGATTGTCAGGCTACGCTGAAGGCCAAAGTAAGATTTGTAAAGGACATTATAATGTATTTAAAGCAAAACAAGATAGCGTATTTGAAAGTATCTCTCTTTTATTTCCTAGGTAGTGTGACCATGAAAAGACTTTCTTCTTTTTTTGTAAAGTTTCATGATGTGATAGGTACTCAGAGAGTATGAAAAATGATGCATGACTGTTTGCTTTGTCACACTAATTGCCTGAAAAAAATGTTTTGAACTACTTAATTGGTAGCAAGGACCAAATGCAAACCCCCAGAGGGTATCTAGACTCCAGGGAGCTTATACACATCACTTTGTTAATGACAAAATGTGTTTATATCAAGCTTTTATTGGTTTAATATATTACATTTTTCTTTAATCTTGGAACGTTCCACAACTGAAGTTTAGCTAATGTCTAACTATTTTAGGTGCAGTCAAAGCTATGAGTGTCCAAATGAAGGGTGAATTGGGAGTGGTAAAATGACAGTATATAGTAACCTAAAAATAAGATAGAGATTTGGAACATAAGGCAAGCTAAAACTCCACCTATGCAAAACCTGCTGATTGAACTAGATTGCATTAAAGATATGTAGGATTTTATGAGAAATATTATTTTAATATAAGAACATTTCTATAATATATCTGCAGTAATAGCGGAATGATAGTGTTTAATTATATTTATTCACTTGAAAATATTTTAGGTGTTTTCTTGATACACTGATGAGTCAAAATATTATGAACACTCACGGGTAAAGGGAATAACGTTGATCATTTCCTAACGCAAACTGGTCTCATTGGAATACATTGGAATACAATTTTTTGTAGCATTGCCAATTTGTAATATATCATACATTTTGGTAGCGCATTGTAATGTAATGTAACATAACATTCTAAATCCGGTGCCATGGACTTACATAAAATAGTCTACGTATTCCAATAAGACCAGTTTGTCTAACAAGAGCACATGTCAAGGTCTGGTTGGATTTGATAGTAAGCAAACAATCAGTTCTCATAGCCAAAATGTTGGATGCAGGAGAAATGGGCAGGAGAAAATACCTGAGAGACTTTGACAAAGGTCAAATTGTTATGGCCAGACAACTGGGTCAGAGCGTCTCTGAAACGGCAAATCTTGGGGGTCAGCAGTGGTAAGTACGCACCAACCGTCTGAGGAGGAACAAACCACAAACCGGGTGTTAGGCACCCAAGGCTGCTTGATAAGGCCAACGAAGGCTATCCCATCTTGCCCGAACCAACAGAAGGTCTACTGTGGCACAAGTCACAGAAAATGCTAATGCTGCTAAAACAAGTCCTATACACGGCGGCTCCACCTCACAATTTAAAGGATTTGAAGGATCTGCTGCTAATGTCTTGGTACAAGATACCACAGGACACCAGAAAACACAGACCATGCCTCGGCAGGTCAGCAGTGTTTTGGCGGCACGTGGAGCAACTGCATATTAGGCAGGTGGTCAAAATGTTTTGGCTCATAAGTGTGTCATTTGGTTGTTTCTAAATTCTATGCAGTTCACTCAGTTTATGTTCGAATGACAACAACCGCTGCCTGGTGCAGGGAAACATTGTTCCATAAAAATAGTTTTTTTTTATTTGAAGTTGTTTATACCAAAGATTGTTTGTTCCAACTGGTTTCTAGAATAGGAAGAATGACTTAATCAGACGGAACATATTATATGTATATCTGGGATGCTGGGGCACTATTAATTACTATGATATCTTATGTTGCAACAGGTTTCATAAATTCAAATTAGCAAAACGTTTGGAAATTGTAAGAATTTTTGCAAAACGTAAGAGATGTTAGAACGAAAGATATTTTAGGAATCTACCTGCAGTTCACCCAGTTTCCTTATTGGGATTAACTTCCACATAGTGCCCCTTAATTGTATTTTCATCCAGCAAGTATATCAGGTAATAACACAAATATAATTTTATAAATACAAAGTTTCATCAACCATTGTTTAACATGATGCAAAACCCAATGAAAACAAAACTTAGATTGCACTGGCTTTTTAAAGAGCTGGTCATTCACAATCCACACGGATACAGGTAACCGTCATAAGGGTTTACGGAAGCATTGAGATAAGATTTTAGATGATGAGGTATTTGCCGGCGGCGATTCCATTGCGTAGTTTTCTTCTCTGTCCTTTACTACTGAAAGCTGGGAGAAGCTTATCTGTTTGTCTGTACCAATCATGTCTATAAATGTAAGATATACAAATATTTTGCAGCAGGCTTATGGATCAGGTGCATGAGGAGGATGGCTTGGATATCAGATATTGATAGCGGGGGCAATTGGCTGTATAGAGCTATGCAGGAGCTATGCAGGAGCTATGCTGACTGTCGCTCTCCTCTTCTCTTGTTATTCTCCCCCTTTCACTCCTCTCTGCTGCCCGGACTCATTCCTACTCCTTCCTCTATTACGTCTCCTCTTCCTTTGCTTCCTTCCCTCTCCTCTTACGCTCCCTTTTGCCCGCTCCCTGCATCTTCAGGTACATATGGCTTCAGCCCAACTAAGACTCTTACATCGAGTCAGTACAGCTACAGTATGTCTCAGGCATTTCGGGGCAGGACCCAGTCTGAGGATGTCAACGATGCGCTACTGAACCTGGACAGGGTGCTCCTGGGTGAGTCTGTCTGGAGGACACACAGCTGCCCTCTTCCACCACACTGGGAGACCATGTAGGATAAAAGCCACACTATGGGCTCTTCCTGTCATGCCTATTGATGGTGTGAGAGGAATGCTTTGTGTTGCTTTAATGTGGTTGATAGGTATCTAGTTCTTCCTCTCTACCTCTTTCTGTCTAAAGTCTCTCCTCTCTGTTGCGCCCGCCCCCTTCTCGCTAATCCAATCTCACCTAGGAACTGTCAGTGTTGATCCTGGATGAATTCATGTTACTGTCTACCTGAATGTCACAACATAAAATGTCTATTTTCCAAATGTCCTTAATGTCCATGAAGCATTCATCTACAGATGCACCACCCACCTGCTGTTTGTGTAAAATGCTGACGTATGGAACTAAGCATTCAATGATATATCAACCAGCAATCAGTATCAGACGTTGGGCAGGTTTTCGTTTTGCCACTGTATGTGGGAAAAGGCATGTTTTTTGGCCATTACAGAGTAGGTGGCCAAGTCTCAAACAAGGCATTTCAGTCAAGGCATCATGTCCTATCTTCAAATTAGCGCCCCTAGAAATCTTTTGACTTCAACCAGTGTCCAGACAAGTGGATTGTGTGGCACGTGGATATCAGTTTATTTCCAGATTATTTGAATCAGTATTTCACAAATAGATTGTCTCTTTTCAACTCCCAAATTCTGATTGAAATGCCTTACTGTATTAGGGTGTAGTTCTACTTGGCAAACCTAAGATACGTCCAAATATGTTATGATTGATTTGGATCCAGAGAGGTATTCAGTGTAATGCAGACCCTACAACATACAGAACTGGCATTTTGGTCACTTGCCAATTATTATTTCTCTGTCCTTTTCTTAATGTTTTTAAGACTTACAAACTGACAAACCTTTCCAAACAAATTCAGTGCATTTCTTGTAGCATCCATAACATCCATTCCATTATTTTGTGTGCAAATGTGCGCTGGAGTCACTCTCCCATATTGTGCTTAAGTCCTTCTAGCCCCTGAACCCCCCCCCCAAAACCAATTTGTCCAATTGCCCTCCTTTCTCACATACCTCTGTATCTCCCATGTCAGAGTCTCGGTCCTCTCCTGGGGTTCCTGACACTCCCACCAGGCTGGTGTTCTCTGCTCTGGGTCCCACCGCCCTGAAGGTCAGCTGGCAGGAGCCACACTGCGAGAGGGACGTCCTGGGTTACTGTGTCCTGTACCAGCTGTTGAACGGAGGTCGGGATATGTGATGATCTGTGCAACGCCATTAACACGTTTTCCCTATTTGCGCTTGGAGCATACGAAATGTCTAATCTGATTTGACCGGCATGGTTTGAAGAATTTGGTTTCCGGCCATGTCGTTTTGGTTCGATCTCAAATCCTGGTTCCTGGATGTACGCTAATAGGACCCTGATTCCGTTCCCTAGGGGATGTGAAGCGTATCAACGTGTCCAGCCCAGCGGAGAACTCCGTGGTGGTGCAGGACCTGCTTCCCAACCACTCGTACCTGTTCAAGGTGAAGGCTCAGAGTCAGGAGGGTTGGGGACCGGAGAGAGAAGGGGTCATCACCATAGAGTCAGCCGTCGACCCCAACAGCCCACTGAGCCCAATGCCTGGTAGTCACGTGGACACTCCATTCGCAACTATCTCCTGCCGTTATCTCCCTCTTTAACCATACCTTTATCTCTGTTTAACTACACATTTACCTTTTCTCTGTGTTTCTGTTTAACTATACATCTCTGTGTTTCTGTTTAACTATACATTTATCTCGACATCTCTGTGTTTCTGTTTAACTATACATTTACCCTATCTCGACATCTCTGTGTTTCTGTTTAACTATACATGTATCTCTACATCTCTGTGTTTCTGTTTAACTATACATTTACCCTATCTCTACATCTCTGTGTTTCTGTTTAACTATACATTTATCTCTACATCTCTGTGTTTCTGTTTAACTATACAATTACCTTTTCTCTGTGTTTCTGTTTAACTATGCATTTTCCTTGTCTAACTTTCTTGTTACTTTGTGTTTTTCCTTCTCTCTCCCCATCTACTCTCTTCCGGACTGTTTCTGATCTTCCACACCTCATCCAGGTTCTCCCTTCACTCTGAGCACCCCCAGTGCTCCGGGCCCTCTGGTGTTCACAGCTCTGTCTCCCGAGGCCCTTCAACTGAGCTGGGACAAACCACGCAAACCCAATGGAGACATCCTGGGCTATGTGGTCACCTGTGAACAGCTGCACGGAGGAGGTGAGGCTGAGCATTGAGACACGATCACCATCATCCAAAATATTTCTTGTCTCCTTGATTTTGCTCATCTCTTCGTCTGCTGTACTTCTCATGGACAATGCTAGCTAATTACTTCCATGTTCATTCCTCGATATTAACCTCATTTTCTAATCCCCCCCGTCACCCTTGTGTCTCTCCCAGGGGACATGCGTACCTTCCAGGTGAGTGGTGACAGTGCCGAGACCAGTTTGACTGTTCCAAACCTGAGAGAAAACATGCCGTACAAGTTCAAAGTTCAGGCCAAGACGACCCAGGGCTTCGGGCCAGAGAGGGAGGGTATCATTACCATAGAGTCTCAGGAAGGGGGTAAGAGTTTTTTCTTCTTGTGTTTAAATTGAATGAATAAAGCATCAGTACTAACATTAAATGTACCATATTGGGTTACCTATTTTGGTGCCTGTATTCAAATCTGTACGTTTGGAAGGACGTCGTATGCTCATGTGATTTCTCTTTTTCCCTTTTCTAGGTAGCGTGTCTCAAATAAGTGGAATAGGTGGCATGTCTCAACTAGGAGGCCTAAGCGGTTTGTCTCAACTAGGTTGCCTAAGCAGTTTGTCTCAGCTAGGAGGCATGTCTCAGTACAGCACCCAGTCAGTGACCAACAGAGAAGTGTTCCAACTGCCGACCGATGTCACCACCCACACCAACGTCACACACACCATGGTTAACGACCCCTACTTCTCAGGTAGCTTGCCAGTCCCGTGTATTTCTTTCTCACTCTCCTGGTCACGCACGAAACACACACACGTCACACACACTCTAACATCCTCTCCTACCCACAGGAGACGGTATGATGATGACCGGCATGACGACTCAGCACATAGAAACTGGAGGCATGGTGACACGTCACGTGACTAAGGAGGTGGTCCAGAGGAGCGTGCAGATGGCCGGCGCAAACAGCATCACTAAGAAGGTTGAGAGGTCGTTCTATGAGACCTGAGCTCAACCCGGCCTCCTCTCTGTCTGTTACAAACAGTGGCTCCTGTCCTGTCCCCCCGACAGTCTTTTGTTTAAAGTTTTTGTCGCTTGTTTCTATTCTGGTGAAAACCTTTTACATTCAAAGAACTCTAGTACCCCAATAAAGAGATGTGGTCTTGGGGTCTTGGGGTTAGATAATATTTAAAACACTCTTCACAGCTCCATCTATTGGTTCTTCACTGCATCACACTCAGTGGTTTAGATTATGCTGGGACACTAATCAGAGGTCTCTGTAGTTTAGAGTCCGCTAGTGCTAATATCTCTTGACACAAGATTAGCTGAGAGATTTCCAGAGGGACAGTGTTTACGAGGGTTCGTACTTGGCTGCGGTTTGTTAAATTGATGGCCTCTTTGTGGCAACCGACTGCCAGTACCTTAGATGATGTTTGTTCGTTGGGTTTCCTATTGCATTGTATTACCATATCGTTCGTAAAAAACAGTTATTTCAAACATGAAACATATTTAAGTGATATGTGTTCTGTACATTTGACGAAATGGAAACGAAATATTGAAGCCAAATACTGTATTGCTATGTACTGTTTGTGTATAAGGTGTTTCTGTTTTGCATCTGTCAATTTGCATATTTTCTTTTTGCCAAGCTCATTAAGGTATTTGCATGTAACAGATTTTGATACATTTTTATTTCTGTCAAGAGTGCTTCAGTCTACAAAAATGTTATGCCAAACTAATATATTTTAGCATAGATTGACTAGAAAATACTTTGTTCTGAAGCTTTTGAGGGATTTGTTTTAGCGAGACAAAAAGATTGTATTCTCTTAACAGTATAATGTTTTTTTATACATTTATGCTGTGCTTTGGTTCAATACAAAATTCTGTCTATTGGAATTTGTACACTTAGTGAGGCATTGCATGCATAATTATATTTATCTGAAAAGTATTGGATTAATTTGATTAATTTGTTTTAAAAAGGTATGATAACATTTCATCAATATACCAAAAATGTAAAAGGCAGACCATGTAAAAGGCAGACCATTTATAGAATTCAGCATTCATTCATACAGTAATCAGTTTTTTATGGATTAGACATGTCTATTTTATTGCACTTACGGTAATAAAGATTGAATAAACCATATAAATGCTATAGTTTTCATACAACACATTTCTTTTTACGGTGTAGGTATGTCACAAACTGACAAACAAATATTTCTTAGATTATTTTCACATTTATTGATGAATGAAAAAAGCATTATTATTACCATTATACACTGTCAACATCCAAGAATATACTGATGCTCATTATGAGAATATGGCAAGCAGAAGAGTCAAAGACTCAGAGACAGGAAGAATGAACTACTGCATGCTGTCTGTCTTCTGTGTGCAAGCTCCCACTGAACAAGCTCTCACTGAACTATTTATGGGCAACGCTTTCTTTCAACATGCCATAATACCATGAATTACCATGGCAACCAATATGAATAGTTCCCACCAAACCCTGGAATCTGGTGTATCAGTGCTTGACAAAAACAAACAATGCCTGCCCTCCATTAGCCTTGAATGGACACTGAATATTGATATGTTTACAATATTTACAGTGGATTCTGGGCCAGCTCTCGAGGACCAGTTTTAAAGAATGCTTTGATGTTACCTCAGCACCAGAGACAGGGTCCAGGACAGAGGCAAGGTTCTCTGGTCTGTGCTGACCTGATCACCATATCCTTCACCACCTCAACAGTCCCGAACACGGGGAACAGTCTCTCTGTGAAGGTCTCGTTGTACGTGTAGATGTGGGACCTCTTCTCCACATCGTAGAAGGACAGCTGCCCCTGCTCATAGTCCAGGTACACCCCCACCTTCTTGGGGACCGGCGTCTGGGTGAGTGGGGTGACGGGCAGGGTCAGCGCCTTGAGGTCGGTGCCTCTCTCCAGCCTCAGTGTAAGGTAGCCCGTCTGCGTGTTGAGAGAACCGTAACCCTTCCTCTGGGCGGACGCTGTAGCCACACCCAGTCGCCAGTCCCTGTCTCCCACCTCCACCTCCCAGTAGTGACGCCCAGAGGTGTAGCCCTGGTTTCCCACAGCACACCACCAGCCGTTGAAGCAGGGCGAGCTGTTGGGGGAGTCACGCCGCTCCAGGCCACAGCGCATGCGTTTGTTGTCGTTGGAGAGGATGAGGTAAGGGTTTGCTGTCTTAGGGTCAAGGGTCACTTCCTCTGTGGAAGGGTTGGTCAGAATAAATAAAAAACGAAGTGCTCTAGTAATGTTTTCTTTCTATGTTCACATTTTCATTTTGTCCTTTGTCAGTATGTAAAACTGTAAAAACATTTAAAAGTATATACCTGCAGCATCACAGATCCAGGTCCATACTGAAAAGAATGGAAAATAACAATTTTATTTTACTTAAAGAATTAAGCGTCAAATTAAATTATATTTACTTGTCAGTAGGGGTTTGACTTACCATTATGGGGAATGTAGCGAGCTGCATCTGAAAATTACACAGATGAGATTAATATACAGCAACATTTTAACCTATATAGTCTTACATATCTGGTGGGACTATGTTCATTCCTCTGGTATCTCCCACGATTGCTTCAATCGTCTTCAATAGCAACTAGCAATAGCACTTAAAACTATCAGCCGTAACGTATTATCAAAAACAACAGAAGACAAAATAATGTGTCAATTATTTAATATAACTGGAACATTTTGAGATCTCCTGACTACTGATCATAAAATCACACAACTAAGATCACAGGCAGTCGGCATGTAATGTATTGGTGACGTGATGTAATAATGACTTCAATGAGTCAAAGCTCTACTCACCAATCCTCTGACTCCTCTGTTTTCTAGTCAGCCACTCTTTAGGGACGTCCTCCTGCTAACACAGAGGATAGAACCGACTGAGGCCTGGATTCAACTGTAAACACACTATATGCACTTTAGCTTTTAAATGCAATCGTTTGGAGAAATAAAGATGACCATTTAAATGGTGCAGATGTCAGCTCATTCTGAAAAGCTTGTTTTTATTAGATTTTTTTTTTTTTTTTACTTTATTTTACCAGGTAAGCTGATTTATAACCTATGTTCATTTGCAATGAAGACCTGGCCAAAGCATAATACTGCAAGACAACACAAAGTTACATATAGAGTACTCAAATAAACACTATGCAATGGGAGGAAAGCGGTCAAACCATGTCTGGGGATACTTCTGAACAGAGATGCATAGGCTGCTTAGCAGGTACAGTGATCAGATAGTGTGAGATAACAGTGTCAAGTTTTAGAGACTTTTTGCAGTACATTCCGGTCATTGGCCGCAAAGAACTTAAACGACCGACAGCCAAATGAAGCACTGACTTTAGTAATGACCACGCCAATGACTTGCTTTTGGACTGAACCTAAGCCAGAATTACATGGCCTAGAGACTAACCCGGAGTGACAGTTTCTGTGTCATGTTTTTTATTTAACCAACTCATTAAGTCATTCACAGTGAATAATCATTGTCAGCGAAATGATACATACGTTTTCAGGGCTGTCAGCACTGAGCACAACCCCCATGATGAGCTCCATGGCTGGGAGAAGGGTTGGCAGGCGTCCCCTCCGCCACTGGAACTCCAGATCATCCAACATCATCAATACGGTTTCTCCGGGCCAAATATTGGGCTAGAGTGGGAGAAACAGGGAACTCGATTAGATTATTACCTTTCTGTATAAACTAGAGAGGAAAGGAGAGGAAGGAATTAGTGAGAAACATAGGTGGTCTTCCATTACTCCTCTCTTCTGTCACTCATGTCTTTAAAGGGTTAAAGGGGTGTTTGTATTTTCTGTATATTAAATAAAGGAAATCACTTTTAGAAACAACTTAGAAAATTAGAAAATGATAATAGTACTAAAAATGTGTATAGACGATGGGAATTTTAACAAAATAAAGTGATATGTGAAATCTCGGTAGGACTACTACATGCTTGAAGGAGCCAGAGGATTTCATTTCTGCATTGTGCCTTTCATAGTATTTCATTTTTATAGTCCCACTGGGGCGTCTCTCTCACACAGACCTCGTCCAACCCCAAACTAAAAAACGCTCTCTCCCAGGCATCACTCTATTGAAGGGGGTGGTATCATCCAGAACCAGATAAAGAAAAAAAATAAGCAATGAAAATGTGTCTGTCAATTTGTGAGCAACAAGCAACAAACGCGACAAACAACAATCACTTTAGTACAATAGTGAACCGAACCCCTCTCTGTTCAGTACCTCTAATCTGTTCTTGAGCTGGTGAGTCCAATCCAAAATGACCCGTTTGTGGCCTCCCATGTCATGTTCTCCTCCCGTCTCCAGCATACAGAGCAGATGATCCTTCCAATCCCTTTTCTCTGACCAGTCAACATGCAGCTCTCTTTGGAGGCTCCTTGTCTGCAAAACACCAGGCTTGATAAGACGACATGGAGTAAAAAAGATTCGGACATCAAGGCCATATACTTATTCTGTAGGACCAACAAAAGAAGACAAAGACACCATGGTAAACATTTCACATTTCACACATTTCACAACTGTGAGCACAAAAATCAAACATGAAAACAACTTGTTTCGTAACTCTAAGCACATGTTTAATTGTCCGAGTAGCACAAATTCAAAAAGTCCCATTAATTGCACTAAATTATTCAGTTTGTGTGCACTATGTACACTATGTGCACTATGTACACTATGTGCACTATGTACACTATGTGCACTATGTGCACTATGTACACTATGTACACAATGTACACAATGTACACAATGTACACTATGTGCACTATGTATACTATGTGCACTATGTACACTAAGTGCACTATGTACACTATGTGCACAATGTACACTATGTACACTATGTGCACTATGTACACTATGTACACAATGTACACAATGTACACAAAGTACACTATGTGCACTATGTATACTATGTGCACTATGTATACTATGTGCACTATGTACACTAAGTGCACTATGTACACTATGTGCACAATGTACACTATGTACACTTTGTGCACTATGTATACTATGTGCACTATTTACACTATGTGCACAATGTGCACTATGTACACTATGTGATCTTGTTTATATAGGCTAGTCAATATAATTGGTATTCTTTCCACTCACAGCCTTGTTTCACAGGCTTACGTCCTGGGGGTAGTAGCTGTGCAAAGTTCTGAGGGTTACAGTCTTGAGGAACTGCTCCCTCACAACACGCCTTCAAACACGATGGCTCACCTGAACTCTGTTCTCCAGCACGGCTGCCCATTCCACTATGAATTCCCGACACACACTGGGGGGCCAGGTATCTTCACAGGTCCAGATGTGGGCTAGGACACTGGACCTCTGCAGAGAGTATTCCAGTAGCAGTACAGAATGTGTATGTGTCTGTGGGTGTGTGTTCTAGTGTTGGCTTGTGTGTATTTGTGTGTGTGTTTGTGTGTGTGTGTATGTGGGTGGGTGTGTGTATGTGTGTTTACCTGGCATAGTCTGTTAAGTTCCCTGGCAAGCTCCATTATAAACAGCTGACTCTCCACTAAAGGTTCTTTCTTCTCATTTGTCACTTTCTTACGAGACTCCTGAACAGAAGAGTGGATGGTGAAAAAGAAAGATACAACAAGGAAAAACATCCATACTGATATGAGGGTATCTGAGAGCGGAGAGGTGTCCCGGGAGAAGGGTCAAACCTTGAGGCGGATCTTGATTTTTTTGGCTGGTTCAATGAGGAACTGGAGGCACTCCTTGATCATGTTGGCAGCTGAAAAGATAGACTGGCCCTGTGGCACAGAGACACACAACTTCAATATGCTGGCATACTGTTTCACAGCTGCACAGCTTTAAAACGCTGGCACAGTGAAACACCGCTTTAATATGTTAGCACAGTGACACACAGCTTTAAAACGCTGGCACAGTGAAACACCGCTTTAATATGTTAGCACAGTGACACACAGCTTTAAAACGCTGGCACAGTGAAACACAGCTTTAATATGTTAGCACAGTGACACACAGCTTTAAAACGCTGGCACAGTGAAACACAGCTTTAATATGTTGGCAAAGTGACACAGATTCTATATGCTGGCACAGTAACACACATAATTAATACACTAGCACAATGACAAACAGCATTAATAGGCTGGCACAATGACAAACATCTTTAACATGCTGGCACAGTGACACACAGCTTTAATACACTGGCACAGTGGCATACAGCTGTAATACGCTGGCACAGTGACACACATCTTTAATATGCTGGCACTGTGACACACAGCTTTGATACACTGGCAGTGACACACAGCTTTAATACACTGGCACAGTGACAAACAGCTTTAATACGCTGGCACAGTCACACTTGGCATTAATACACTGGCACAGCGACACACAGCTTCAATATGCTGGCGCAGTGACAAAGATTTAATACACTGGCACAGTGACACATAGATTTAATACGCCCACACAGTTAAACATAGTTGAAACGCTAGTACAGTGACACACATCATCAATACGCTGGTTCAGAAACACACAGCTTTAATAGGTTGGCACAATGACACACAGCTTTAATAGGTTGGCACAATGACACACAGCTTTAATAGGTTGGCACAATGACACACAGCTTTAAATCGTTGGCACAGTGATCCACAGCTTTATTATGCACTGGCACTCATTCTGTCAGTGTTGAGCCTGAGCTACAACAGACTGTGCTCCAAAGGCACCTCAAATCGATGAGCAGGCAGAATACGGAAAAGTGTGTGTGTGTGTGTGTGTGTGTGTGCGTGTGTGCGTGTGGGAGTGAGCGTGTATTGCCAAACGTTTCTTACACTACACTGCAGTAAGCCCTCTGTTGGCTCATTAGCAGCATTTCATCTAAAACTGGCCTGGGTTGGTAGAAAGAAAGAAAAATGGAGAAGGTATGAGAGAAAGAGAACAAGAAGAGACAAGAGGATTGAAAAAGACAGAGCTGAAAACTGCAGAGTAACATGTTTTAGGTTTGTGTGCACCAATACATCTTAATCACGGCCTTGGTGTCAAAAGAAAATCCCAGGGAGATCTGAAGCAGCAGCTGAACGCGTTTTTTTTCAAATCCTGCCGATCCTGTGTTCTGTCCCCACGGTGTTGAATCAGCAGCCCCGCGTTGCCCTGAACCCTGCGGCTGGTTGGATGAATAAAAATGGATTTGCAGAACCTTTCCTGTACTCTTTTGACATGGGAGGCACGGGAAAGGGGCCAAAGATGATGCATGCCATTCATTTGTGTTTGAAGGCAAATGTAGCAGAGTAACCAAGCAGCTTATAGGGGCTCTGGGACATGGAGTAACAAGGCAGCTTATAATGAGCTCATAAACAACTCTTGAAATGATTAAATCAGGGGGGATTACCCTCCTGCAGGGTGTTAGTTGGTGATAGTCAGGCATTTGATTAGGTGTGTTAAATTTGAGTTGAAGCAAATGCCTGCATACCCTTTCTTCAAGTGGAGGGCTAGCCATAACCATTCCTTTGATCTGAGCCCCTTCCCCTTGGCAACCAGGAGTTCAAGAGCAAACCAGAGGCCCTACTGAGCAGAAATTCTTCCTTTGTCCAGGAGTTGGCAATTTCTTTGTATTGAAATAGAATTACATTTGTTTTAATAAAGCTGTTAAACCCCACCTTGTTATAAAAAGTGTTAATACAGATACCCAACATGAGTGTTAAATTTAGACAACATGAAATAGAATGACTTGTTTACTACAGGATGCTTATTTCATAGAATAGAATGTATGTAATTCCTGTGACACTACTTCAAGGGGTTATTAAGGGCATATTCCAGACAACTGCTGACTGACCGACCTACAAATCATCTTGCATCATGCATTAAATAACAAACCATTATTAGTTGTTCATCCGTCTGTCACAATTAACCCATTATACATTCCGTTTCTGATCCTCTTGAATGCATCCAACAATCTCAGCAAATAGGGCTCATTGATGGTTTGGGAAATATAAAGACCAGTCATGTTTCCCACAGACATTCCGAAAAGTTGCTGGTAATCATAGTTCCAAATGCTAAATAGGCACAAATGTCGCTGTGGTGAACTGTTAATTCAAAAGATTACAACAGAATCTCAGAACAAGGGAGTGGGGCAGTGGGATCCACTGAGTGCTACTGGATTTGACTCAAAGACCCAACAACAGCACTCATTACATAAACAAGAAACACAGAAAATTATCTATTATGTAATATCATATCAATAATATCAAGTTCCACAATCGTAGTAGTAAGTAATTAAAACATGTTCCTTGACTCCTGCCCTGACTTTGTAGAAGGAAATTCATGATCTTAGAGTGGCAACCTAAACAACATTTGTCAAAAGACCTGATGGCTAATGTATGTACAGCATGCAGCAGTTTAACTATAGAATCATGGGCCCCTGTGCAAGAAGCCCAACTGTGCCAGTGCTCAAGTGCACTTGCTCTGCTCCTTAGGTGAAAGCTACAGCAAACTAGATTATAGATCTTATTATAAAAAAATGTAATTATTCTTAATCTTATTATTAACAATAATTAACAGGACTTTAGGAGCCACGGGTAACAAATACATTTTTAACAGGTAACACAAATAGTTATTCTAATATAAAATATTACAAATACTATTTGTAATAACTAACCATTTTTTTAATTAAAGCAGTCTAAGTACAAGACAACCTTCCATAGCAACGTAATAAATGTACTGTACGTCTTTGTGGCTACATATTATATTGAATTACTTTTAACTTTCATTTGGGTTTAGAATTTAAATTACACAAGAATTCACATCTACATTCAGTACAGATAAGGTCACAGTTTTATTGACGTGGTCAAAACAACAAACACGATTTGAGCAGAGTATGTCCAAGACAATCGTCTTGAAAACGCGCGTTGTCGCGCGCATTCTGTCCGAGAGCTTCTCGCTTGGACACAACCTGAGCCGTGTCACTAATCTGGTTAATGAATTAAATGAAGGTGGATAAACTATAAAACACAGTTAAAACCAACGCGGATAAACACAAAAGTGGATTTTTCGAAATATCTCCAAAGTATGCGGGAATTCATGACGCACGTGAAATTAAAAAAAAATTGGGACCACACTGACGTTAATAATAGAGTGATCGTAGAATATTCTTAGAATCTTCTTAGGAAGATTCTTAGCGCATAGAGCAAATCTCGGATTATAACTAATCTGTCCCCGAACACAACCTTAGTGACTTTCTATTCTAGGACAACACCTCTGGACGGTTAAAATAGATCATCACAATACACTGGGTTTGAGGATTCCTTTGGACTATTTCTCATGTGAAATACCACAAGCACATTATGCGTAAAAGGCCATGAAGTAATATATGAAGTGCGGTTTGCGCAGCATGCTGAATTAATAGAATACACAAACATAGGCAACATCAAAACAATGGTGAAAGTTTGGCTAATGTACTCATTACAAACAATGCACACATTTTAACATCACATTCTCTGACAGTTTGGTTATTAAAAACAATTATTATAAATGCAACATAAATACTTACTTAGAAATTCAACAGGAAATATAGTTGTCTACTGTTTTCAGCAGAAAGCACGTTTCGTCTCTGTAGGTGTATGCTACAACAGACTACCACCGCTAAAGCGTTAACCTCCTTTAATATAGGATACATGCAGCAGGCTGTATATCCCCGCGACCGCATTGAGTGAGTGAGTGACTTTATTTACACCCCGCTGCGAATCAAAGTTCGGGCTTTTCCGACAAGTTGACGAACATCTTACGGACCAAAGAGGTGGACATCTTTGTTGGGTCGACTTACGCCTTTTTATTTTGGATGTTTTTATTCACTAGAGGTCGTCACAGTACCGAAAGTATTTCATGTCGTCAATTGGTAAGACTTGAAATGACTGAAATAATGCGTGTAAAATGAAGTGCGCTCTTCTGAAACGTAGTAAGCGAACTACATTTTTGTGCGTGCCATTTGTTTATTGCAGATTCTACTGTCACTTCCTGTCTTACCTCCATGAAATGTAAATCTATCTATGACATTATCATGTTTATCTATATCTCTACGTAACAGCCCTTGGGAAAGTGCGTCTCTGGATGTTTAAGACATGCGGAAGTGTCTGAGGTATATGCTTCGGTGTTAAATGACGGACGGCTCGTTGCGTCTCCAACAGAACTGAGTAATAATTATGCCTCCAAAAGATCCGCTTCTCGGGACCCTAAAAGGTAAGAAAATGCCGGGAATGCATACCGAGTGAATGAAAAGCTTTTCCATCGTTAATTGTTATTCTATCTTTGATTGGGGACGCACTGTGAGGAATTGAGTGAGCATGAGCTGATAGTATTTGGAGAAATGTACTGAGCTTGGTAACATAATAATTGGACAGACGGCTCAGGTAAGGTATATGTACTGATATATCGCAGAGTTGAAACAATTTCAGCAAGGACCGTTCAAAACTACGATCAGCTCTGTTTTATTCCATCACTCAGACGACTTTATAGAATCAAGTGTTTGGTCAGCCCAGTGGACTTCATTCAAAATACAAATCCCCAAAGATAGGTGATGATTCTGGTTGCCATGCAACTGGGTCGCCTTCATCAAGTGTGGGAGAGTTACATTCATTCAGGCATGAATAAAATACACTTTTCTGCTGTTATGCCCATGCATTGTGCTAATATCATAAGCCCATGATAAATCGTTGAGTTCATGTCTGCACAATTTCATTAATGTATGTCATACCAATACACATCTCCCCATTATAGCCCATGCAATGTGTGTATGCACACAGTGTATGATTTGTGTTTGATTTAATTTGTGCTGGTCTAGTATGCATCATGAACCTGCAGACCGGCGGGGGGACAGTGGCTGATGTCAACCCTCACCTCTCCTCTTGCTGTGAACTTCTGGAACTTATCCTCAGAAAGGGTCTTCAACGTGAGTGTTATAGCAATGCCTAGCTCGAAAGACAGGAGCAGTGCACAACATAGAGCTCGGAGACATTTACACTGGTGTGCCTGTGTCTCCCTCAGAGCCGGTCCTTGGCCTGGTACACAGGGACTACTGGCATTGCTTTGAGCAACTCCTTCAACACGACACCTGCGGGAGGTAAACATTTGTGCTTAAATAATCAAGCAGCCTCTCCTATTCAGAAGAACTTACATTAGTGAGTGCATATACAGTTAGGTCTGGAAATAATTGGACACTGACACAAGTATTGTTATTTTGGTGGTTTACCAAAATATATTCAAGTTACAGTTAAATTATGAATATGATCTTAAATTGCTTTATCTCAGCTTTAATTTGAGGGTATTGACATCCAAATAGGAGGAAGGGTTTATCAGTGGCAGCTCTTTAATATGTAGTCCCCTCTTTTTCAAGGTACCCAAAGTAATTGGACAATTGACGCAAAAGCTTTTTCATGGACAAGTGTGGGCAATTCCTTCCTTATTTCTTCATCAATTGAGGAGGTAAAAGAGTTGATTCCAGTGTGGAATTCACATTTGGCTATTGCTGTGAACCCACAACATGTGGTCAAAGGAGCTGTCACTACAAGTAAAAGAGACCATCGTTAGGCTGTAAAAAAAATACAAAGATTCAGAGTAATTGCAGGAAAATTAGGAGTGGCCAAATCAAAAGTTAGGTTCATTCTGAGAAAAAAATAACTGGTGTGCTCTGTAACACAAAAAGGCCTGGACTTCCATGGAACACAACAGTGGTGAATGATCTTAGGTTCCTTTCCATGGTAAAGAAAAACCCCTTCACAACATCCAGCCAAGTGAAGAACACACTCCAGGAAGTAGGCATATCATTATCCAAGTCTACCATACAGAGCAGACTTCACAAGAGCAAATACAGTGGGTTCACCACCAGGTGCAAACAATTCATAAGCCTCAAGAATAGAAATGCCTGATTAGACTTTGCCAAAAAACATCTAAAAAGCCAGCCCAGTTCTTGAACAGCATTTTTGGACAGATGAAACTATGGTCAACCTGCACCAGAATGATGGGAATGAAAAAGTATGGAGAAGTCATGAAATGGCTCATGATCCAAGGCATACCACATCATCTGTTAAACATGGTGGAGGCAGTGCGATGCTATGGGCATGCATGGTTTCCAATGGCACTGGGTGCCATTAACTAGTGTTAATTGATGATGTGACAGAAGACAGAAGCAGTTGGATGAATTCTGAAGTGTATAGGAATATAATGTCTGCTCAGATTTAGCCAAATTCCGCAACGTTGACTGGATGGCGCTTCACTTTACAGATGAATATTGACCCCAAATGTACTGCGAAAGCAATCCTGGAACTTTTTAAGGCAAAGATCTAGAAGATTCTGCAATGGTCAAGTCAATCATGTGATCTTAACCTGATCAAGCATGCATTTTACTTTTGAATACAAAACAAACGAATGAACAAACAACAGCTGAAGACCGCTGCAATAAAGGTCTGTCAAAACCTCACAAAAGAGGAAACTCGTTTGGTGATGTCCATGTGTTCCAGACTTCAAGTAGCAGTTGACTGCAAAGGATTCGCAACAAAGTATTCAAAATTGACATTTTATTTCAGATTGTGTTAATTTGCCCAATTACATTTGAGCCCCTGAAATAAGGGGACTGTGTTTGAAAATGTTTGCACTTCCTAAACGCTTCAGTGTATATTTTTCTTCAACTCCATGTATGAAAAGTTGAAAGTCTGTCCTTCAATTGCTTCACGGTTGTTTCATTTTAAATCCATTGTGGTGGCGTACAGAGTCAAAGTTATGAAAATTGTGTCAGTGTCCAAATATTTCCACACCTAACTGTGTTTTATATATTTACTGGCTTACTGTGTGTACTAAAAGCACAACCCTGCACCACAGGTAAACAACTCGCAGCTCATTTAGACATTGTTTTGTAGGCAGTAACACCATTTGACTCCCTACTAAGCCAACTGTTGTTGTCCTGTCTCCCTTCTTGGTGCATTTGACAGGCTCAGCTCTGTTGCGCTGGCAATTGAAGAGACTTCAGCCTGCAAGAAGTTGTTGTCAGCTCAGGGACGAGGACGCTACCTCCTCAGGCTAGCCCTCAGACGGAGGGTTCTAGAAGAAGTCATCAAACACCTGCTACACACACCAAAAGTCTTAGAGGTGTAGCTCATATAATTAGTCACTCATATTGTTATACTGTTGTACCGTAGGATTACAATATGGTTTTCTTTGAAGTCAAATGTGAGTGTTGTTGGAAAGGTTATGATAACATTTCCTGGTTTCTATTTTCCAGTGGTACAGCACAGCAATTTCACTTCTTAGGAATGAAGAATGTTTGGGTGAGGCTTTTCTTATTTTTTACTAAAGTGGTTGGCTTTGACAGTGCATCAATAAAACATTCTACTAACATTCAGCTTGTAAAGAACAATAATGATGAAGTCAAGCATCCTTCCCCTCTCAGAGCCTTTCATGTCACTGCTTAAGGTCCTAACCCAAATGGACTTCAAACTGGACCTGAAGGTACAAACCATTTCCTTCCCCTGTCTGCCTATTTTGTCTGTCTATTATGTGGGAAGTGTTGAAAAGCATGTGGAAGTACCTGCTTACACTGTTGGCATATAGGATAGTATAACATAATAAGTAAAAACCAGACTTGTCCCTATACTACTGAAGAATAAAACATGTCTGGCTTCCTTATTTTAGAACTCTAGTTTTCTGGATGAGAGCTGGCTTCTACCGGTAAGCTGTATACAATCTCTGACCTCCAGTGTGTAAGAATTTCCATGCCTCATAGCTCATCTGTGTGTCTTTTAATGGTGAGTGCTCTATCTGTTTTCCAGGTGTGTGATGTGTATGAGGCTGTACCCTGTCAGGAACTAGGGATGGTGCTCAGGTTAGTGTCGTTCCCTGTCATGTGTATTCAATGTGTCCCAGAATAGACAGATCTCACTCTACTTTGATTCTCTCTCTCTCTGTCGACCTCCAGGTATCTCAGTGGCCGTGTTTTTGTCCTGAAACTGTTGCCAGGTAGCCAGGCTCAGGTGGACAAGTGTGTACATCCTGGTGACATCATCGACGAGATCAACGGAATCTCCTTACGGAACGCCTGCAGTGGACAGGTAAGGAAAACATACTGATGGATTTCATTCTGGCCCTAATCAAACACAGCTGATTTTTAAACTGTCGTCAGGAGGGTGCTGAATCAACTGAGTCCATTTTTTTGACCTACAACATGTTTCACTTCCCAATGATATACTCATTGTATATCATTCCCTATCTGTATATCACGAAATGCAGCATCTCTGTATGCATATCATGTGGACTATCATGTGGCATATCATGTATGCATATTTCTGTGCATGTGTGTTCTCAGGCAGGTGTGATCCTCTCCAGGTTAAAGTGTTGTCCCCTGTCCCTGCGTGTGTTGCGATGGTGTGGGCAGGACGGGGGCATGTATCGCCCTATCATCAAACTCCTTAGGGCTCTCAGAGAGGAGAACCCCACTCTGCAGCTAGGCTCCTCCCATTCGTCTCAACAACTGACCAATCAAGGCCATGGGACACCGCCCTCTCAGTGCCCCAAAGAGGGAAGGCAAGTGTAAAGAATTGTTGTGTTGTGGTAATGCACCTACCAGTGGTGTGTAGCACTTTGTTGTCTTCACAATGAATTTTTTACTCGGAGCATCTAGTCTTATGCAGGTCTAAATGTTTAGAATTGTTATTTAAAAAAGATGGCAAACCCATTCAGGGGCAATTCAGTGGTTGGTGCTGAGATATTGCAATGCCTTTCCGATCTTTTCAGCACTACAATGTTCACAGGGTTAGGCCCGATTTTGCATTTAACATTTTGTGGTTTAACAGGATCTATTATGTTAAAATTGAAAGCAGGCATATTTACCTACTCTGAGACAAAACCCTCTGCCCTCCAGGATTGTGTATATTGTGCAGTTCTTGGGAAAGGCCAACATTGGATTGGTAGGTACAGTATATTATTTGCATTATAACTGATCAATTGTCTTTATGTGACTTATATTAGGTGTTTTATCTGTTTTCTTGACAGTATGGAGGCAAAGAGGTGCTTCAACATGGAATCAACTTGGTTATACAGAAAAATCAGCCCAGCAAGGTACATGCTGCCCTAACTAGAATTTGAAGTTCTAGTCTGTAATTAATCTAATAATATATATTCTGACTTTCCCACAGGAAGTACATTTGGACCTGAAGGAAACTCACCTGATCTGCACTGAGAAATCCAATAAGATAGTGAGTAACTACGAAATTTGCTAAATATATTTTCTTAAGTGGGTTACAGTTATTGGGACTGACTTAAAATAATTAATGTGATGGTTTTTTGGTCTGTATATGTGTAGAAGTTGTTCGAGCATCATTATCCAGAGATCTCATGTGTAGGGCGGTTTGGCTACCCGGACTATACCATCTTTGCCTTTTGTGTGTCGTGAGTATTCATTTACAAAATCAACACATCAGTCATACCATATCAGAGAATCTTTCCATTGCAGAATAGTATATTCCAGTCATTTTCTACAGTGCACTCCAGAATTATTGGCACCCTAGCTCGATATGTATAAAAAGTATGTGAAAAGTGACATTGTTGTTTATCAGCTTACCAAAAAAAAACTGTAATCAAAAAATTATTCTTTTATTCAAAGACATGTGCCACACTTTTTAAAACCTGGAGATCTGATTGATTGTTTTATGTATTTTCCAATTAAGATTTTACCTTATAAAATGTTGAATATATTTAAATTTTATTTCAATTCAATTTTTCAATTAACCTTTTTTCATAAAGCTTCTACTGGAACTCTTAAGTGGTCATCCATACAATCCTGTTTCCCTGGGGTATAAATGTGAGGAGACACACATAAATTTAGGAAAGGCCACAGAACACACAAATCTAACCAGATAAAGGTTGTTGACCTTCACAAAATGACAGCTACATGCCTGACAATAACAATCTCCACTATTAGGGCAATAATTAAGAAATATGTATAACAACTGGAGCTGTGATGAACCTACCTGAAACAGGATGCATACCAACTCACACAATGGTCGATGGTTCAAGTAGCAAAACTATTTCCAAGGATCATAGTTGGATAATTGCAGAAGTTCGTTACATCTTGGGGTGACCAAAAGTATCCAAAATTACAATTAAGATCCCACTTCCATTCTAAAAAATGGATGTGGACAGATTGCTCAAAGAAAACCTATGCTGTCACCAAACCACAAGTGTAAGTACCTGGGGTTTGCATAATGTCATTGGAATTTAGAAATCAGATTATGGGTTGTTGAGCCGAAAATTAAGTATTTTGGAAGCAAATGCCACAGTTGGGTTTGGAATAAAAAGAGTCATTGTCATGCTAAAAAGAAACTAGTCCTCACTTTGGTGGTGGATCTGTGATGTTATGTAATCTTGTTAGAATAATTGACAACATGGACTGCCATCAATTGCATCTGGCACACGGGTTAAAACTGGGTTATTGTTTGATCTTGCAGCAGAACAAAAATCTCTTCACCTAAATCTAATTAAAACATGTAGGGTGAGCTGTCTAGGATATTCCAAAAGTAACAACCAACCTGCAGTTTGGTACCTGTAAGAAAGCAAGTTTTAGAAAACAATTTCTTGATAGTTTTTTTCTTTGAATAATGTTCACTCAACTAAAGGTTAGATTTGTTAGACTTTTTTAAATAGTTGATCATGCTGATAAACAACAGTAAAAAAAATATCACATACTTTTTTGTTCAAATTACCAGCATTTAGTAAATATTCAGACCCCTTTCCTTTTTCCACATTTTGTTACGTTACAGCCTCATTTTAAAGTTTATAAAAAAGTTGTTTTTCAATGTCCACACAATACCTCTTAATAACAAAACGAAACTCATTTCAGACATTTTTGGAAATGTGTTTTAAATAAAAAACAGAAATATATATGTATTCAGACTCTTTTTATTCCAAACCCAACTCTGGCATTTGCTTCCAAAATACTTAATTTTCGGCTCAACAACCCATAATCTGATTTCAAAATATCAATGACATTATGCAAACCCCAGGTACTTACAATTGTGGTTTGGTGACAGCATAGGCTTTCTTTGAGCAATCTGTCCACATCCATTTTTAGAATGGAAGTGGCATCTTAATTGTAGTTTTGGATACTTGGTCACCCCAAGATGTAACGAACTTCTAATTATCCAAACTCTGATCCTTGGAAATAGTTTTGCCACTTGGAACCAGTGACCATTGTGTGTGTAGGTATGCATCCTCAGGTGCGTCCTGTTTCCGTTGATCATCCGACATGTTTCTACAACTTGATTTGAGTCTGCTTGTGATAAATTCAATTGATTGGACATTATTTGGAAAGGCACACACCTGACAATAAGGTCCCACAGCTCAATTCCATGTAAAAAGCCATGAGGTCAAAGGAATTGTCTGCAGACCTCTGAGACAAGATCTTTTTGAGGCATGGATCTGGCAACGGTCTTGGAGAAGGGTCTTGGTCAGACAGCTGATCGTGAATCTGGTCACTCTGAGAGAACTCCAGAGTTCATGTGTGGAGATGGGATAACCTTCCAGCAGGATAAATATCTCTGAAGCACTCCACCATGTGCCTTTAATGGCCATCTGCCCACCCTACCACCAAGGCCTTACCGGTGCTTCTGCAGAGATGGTTGTCTGACAATATGTCAACTACATTGTAACTGTTAGATTTCAAAACTCTTCCAGTACAGAGGCAAAATAAAAATACTTTAGTGTCTCAATGATAGATGGCCTTGTATGGTAGGCAATACATGAAACTGACATGTCTGTTTTGCTATTGATCAGTTAAAACAGTAATAGTCAAGGGAAACTACCCCCTATCACAAAGTAGTGAAGCAGCTGCTCTGCTTGCGCCATTGCTCCGACCCCAATGAATACAAACATTACAACAATAACACTAATTCTAAATGGGTTTTTACATTACCGCTGTAAAAATGCTATTAATATTAAATACAGATGTAGGACCATTTACAGAAATGGTTCAAGATCTGCATAGTGGGCTCATCCTCTTAAAATCCCACATCCCCCTCCCTGAAGATGTTAGCAACAGCGATGACATTTTAAGCAGCCACAGATCAGTTTTGACTGGCAGAGAGCGTGTCATCAGAACATGTGATTGGCTTCGTTTTCAGAGACTCCCCAGAAACTCCGCAGTCAACTGGATTCTGCTGTGTGGTACTCAAAGCCCGTGTGGTTAAAGAGTGTGAGGAGATAGTCAACCGCATTGGTGAGTAATCAATTTCCACTTATTACCTCTGGCACAGGTTCACTGAAAAACACTAGTCTTCCAGGGGAAAGCCACTAACCCTTTTAAATGCAAACGGTAATCCAAAATTAAATGTTCAACCATATCCATCAAGATGAGATGCAGGTCCACAGCAGATGGGGAGCCCAGCATGAAACAGAATCAGTAATCTGAAGTGATTGCCAAGTGGGTTCTTGGATGTAGCGACTCAAATGGGTATTACAGGACCAAGAGCATTTAAGATTCTGATGTGATAGTGGGATTAATCATGAGGCATAATGTGAGTCAGGGGTTGTCCAAAAACAAAAGAATTGAACCATGTGTTGTCTGCTTTTCTTCCACAGCTGCTGGTTTCAAGCAAACAGAATGGTTCGTATGAGCAAAAAGCCCAACTGGACACAAACCGTACGTTACACATTTAGACGTGAGTCTAAACTGTTGTGCTTGTATTAGACATGAAAACCCAAACACACAAGCTCTCAGAGCAACATCTGCCAAGTATTGTTACTGAATATACGTGCTTTGAAGACAAGTGCACATCAAGTGGTAACAGCAATTAAAAGTCAACTATGTGAATGAACAAATTACCCTCAGTATTGTCAGAAGAACCAGACAAACAGTCTCATAAAGACATTTAATAGAAAGACTACAATGTGACAACACTTTCATAAATAGTATTAAATGTAGCTGCCAAGTTTGTATTTTGGAAAAATAACATGTAAAAAGCAGTCCAGAATATACAGGGCTCTTTGTCATGCTCCTGTCCACCCCAGGATGTCAGGAGGAACTGCAGAAAGAATTTCCCTGACACCCTATTGAGTGAGCTGTTAAGCAAGACATGCTGTTAGACTGCAGGGACTGAGGGTGGAAAAGTGATGAAGGACACCTGACCACAGCTCCTTGGAAGCTGAGAGAAGAATTCAACCTTGAATTCACACATCCCCAACATTAACCTCAAGAGCTCCAACCTCATCTGGAGCCTATATTACCCACCAAGACCCAAAATGAGCCAGTTAACATGAAGAGGACATCTATGAAGAGGACTATGGTGAAACAGTCACATAACATTTTCTATCCACTATTCGCAATGTAAAAACAAGCCTCATTTGCAATTAAAGCCAAGCATGTATTCCTGCAATTCCTGATTGCACACTAGCCAGATCTGAATTCAGGGTTGCGGAATGACTGATCTCATTCTAAAATACATTACAAAAACAGGAAGAAAACTTAAAAATACCCAAAAAATAACATGTCCACAAAATGGTTTAGTATGTTAAATAGGAGTATGTCTGAAAGGAGCAGCAGAGTGCCATTTAGGCCCGCTCTCCCCTTATCCTGCGGGCCAGCTGGATGTCTTTGGGCATGATCGTGACACGTTTGGCATGGATGGCACACAGGTTGGTGTCTTCAAACAGACCCACCAGGTATGCCTCACTGGCCTCCTGTTGGTGAAAAGACAACAGCGAGTTAAGTCCAGCTACTTTTAGACTTGTGCAGATGCAGCAGTCAGCATGGATCTTACCTGAAGTGCTCCAATAGCAGCACTCTGGAAACGCAGGTCTGTCTTGAAATCCTGGGCAATTTCTCTCACCAAACGCTGGAAGGGCAGCTTGCGGATCAATAGCTCAGTAGACTTCTGGTAACGACGGATCTCACGAAGAGCCACAGTTCCTGGCCTAAGATACAAAGACCACAATGTAAGGCTATGGAAGAAATTAAGATCTGTGCTGCTAGTGATTTGGGAACACGTAAACTATGCAAGGCATAGGCTAATATTGTAAATGGTCAATCGCAAAGATATGATCCTGCGCTGCAGCCACCACAACACAGGTGCTGTTTCCAAATGTAATCAATAGTTAACATAGAATAAAATAGACAACAGTTACGGAACAAGAGTTGCATTCCTTACCTGTAACGATGGGGCTTCTTCACTCCTCCAGTTGATGGCGCGCTTTTCCTGGCTGCCTTTGTGGCAAGCTGCTTCCTTGGCGCCTTTCCTCCAGTGGACTTACGGGCGGTTTGCTTGGTACGAGCCATCTCTCACTGGGGGGAAAAAACCCGTCAACGATTAGTCAGGGATTTGAAAAGAGCACCAGCTTTAAACGACACCGAAGTACAGATCACAAAAGCGTCACGGTTTTTTAAACAGGGAGCTGCAACAATGTACCTAGTACGATCGTGTTTCCTAGTTAGTGGCGCTTGCGTAATTTGTCGAATAGGAAACAAACAATTGTTACCGTGATGTTACCCTCCCCCACATCCACTACTATAACGCAACTGCACCACTGGGAGGCGTCTCGTCGGTTCCAGCAGCGCGCTCGATTACGAACCGCTTTCCTTAAAACTCAAGTTAAATTTAAATGTGTGAGATCGGAAGGTGGCTTAAGTAAATATGCATCCTATTTTAAGCTGCTATAACCAAAACCTGGTGTGGCTGACGTTAAAGTAGAGCATTAACGCTAATGCTAATGCTAGCTAGCAACATATTTGCCATACAAAACCCACGTTCATGGTTAAACGTTATTCACGGTTGATAATATTCTACCTAGTTAAGGTTGACGAATGTAGTATATCGCAGTAATTAACTACGGTATAGTAGGTAACATTCTCTTGTTATTTCACCAACTAATCTAGCTAACGTTAGCTGATACACAGCCAGCATCACAGGTCTGTTTGGAATTCTATTGTTCAACCTATATTTAACTAACCTTAATCCCCAAGTAGGTCAACCGACTACTTTTTCCAAATACTGTTGAATGGAAAAATCTACAGAAAATCTCAAGTTACTTACGAATTGGTGACTGTTAAAAGTATTCCAAAACTTTGACAGGAGAACCGGCTTAGCGTATATCCTACTCGTTGAAACACACAACACTAACCACGAAAGGGACGTGAGTCAAATTTTATACTTTCCAATGACGTCAAGTAACCTTTTTCTAAAGCGGGTTGGTTTAGACCAAGAAGGTCGTGAGTCTATTGGTTAAAAGATGCCTCTTTCATTGGTCAACAAAGTCAACCTTCCATTGGTTATAATATATTGTCTTTAGCCAATAAAAACAATCGAACTCATACTGGAAGATATACGGGTTGAAAAAATGCTATCCCATGTGGAAGAAAGACATTATAAACATTGACATTTTAATCAAATCTAAATATGAAACGTTTTAACATGTTCTAACAACTATGTGCAACTTGAAATACACCATTGATTGCAATGTAATTGTGGATTCACATTTTCCATGGTATTATATTCCTTGTGAATTACCTGCCAAATAGAAAATATCAAATATTTGTGAATATTCGTTTATGATCACTGAGCCTAGTTTTGGTCAGTTGTAAGTATAAACCGGGTCAATATGTTGCAAGAATACACCGTAACATACACTGAGTGTTAATATGGCCACGGTTGTCTGAGTAGGCAATGCTGTCTGTTCGAGTTGACGTGAATGGAACAAAATATTTCTCCACGTAGAAAGACAATTTCTTTCGTAAAGTCTCATTTGTCCTTAATATATTATTTATATTTTGATGCCAGTTTTTTAACATTGTTGGTTATCTATAATCAAATTCTCTGCTATGAAAGAGACATCAATTTTTTAAACATGTTTTGTGACGAATAGTTTATGAATGACCCATACAAGGGCAACAGTGTTTTGTTGTCTTTGATCTATGATATTTACACAGGTTTCGGTAGAAGTAAAGTGCTTTGGTTTGATGAGAACATATTGCCTTTCATGCTTGTCACACAAATGTCAAATAAAATGTGATTTATGCTGTATCTAATTTATGCGATTGTTTGATATACTTATATGTATGGCTCCTTCACACACTGCAGCAAATGGGAGAAAACACTGTTGAACTACATGTCCCACAGTTCTTAGCAAAACCCTTCGAGCTAGCTTCCACTTCCTCGTACAGGCGCAAGCGCACAATAGTAAAGAATGCGGACTTCGTTGCACACTGGATACAGAACGCTGTTGGAAAAGCTTTAAACGGGACAAATATGTCGAAAACACACACAAAGCCCGCGACTTTTACGGGGCCTACAGCCTCTGGTGGACCTTCCTCCTCCTCCTCTTCCTCCTCGCCATTAGGAGGCACAACGTCTCCCGCCAACGTCCTGCACGTACAGCCTGAGAAACCTCAACACTACACGTACGTAAACCACACACATAACCTCACGTGTATTCAAAAGCAACACTGCCTATAGAAGTCAATTACTCATGGCGATTAGAATTTAATTCTTCTTTAATTGCTTCTGTGGTCTGGATGAGTGTACACCAATTATAGTGGGGCATAGAAGTGAGAGGCCTACTGGGTGACTAAGTGTGTGTTTTTGATCATCCTCCCGTGGACTCGCATGTAGAGTTGTCCTAAGTTAATATTACTCTGTGTGTTGTGTCTGTAGCTTAGGGATGGACTGTTTGGTGAGCCATCTTTAAAGTTTTTCTGAATTTTCCCTACATTATGTCAGGATAAGATTAATTGCAATAAAATGACAACGACTGAATTACACAGGCTACGCCAGTGTTTTACCCAAAAGGCTTACATGTCTGTTTGCATGGATTTGTTAGACCTGATTTGAACTAAGGCCAAAACCAGGCAAATGCTACTTTTCAGTTAGCGCTGATCTTGTATTAACTTCACACAAAGCAAGTTTCGAATGATTCAAAAAGATTGCTCATTCTTCTAACCAAGTCCCAGGAGTGTTACACAATTCTGAAATATAATCACAACTTACAAGAGGCAGTCTGTGAAAGGGACATACATTTCAAACATAGTCATGAAGTTGTCATTACACATGTAGTTTGCTATTTTTATTGCTTGATCACAAATGTAGAAAATGATGTATCTCCTCGTGTCCTTATTTTCCCTCTGTCACCTCCTGCCAGGTATCTGAAGGAGTTCAGGACAGAGCAGTGTCCTCTGTTTGTGCAGCACAAGTGCACCCAGCACCGGCCCTTCGCCTGCTTCCACTGGCACTTCCTGAACCAGCGACGTCGCAGACCCATCCGCCGGCGGGACGGGACCTTCAATTACAGCCCAGATGTCTACTGCACCAAATACGATGAGGGCACGGGCACCTGCGCTGACGGGGATGAGTGAGTTGTTGGTTTCTGTGCGAACGAGACAGCGAGAGTGTCTTTGTGTAGGTCTGGTTCCTTGGTACGCGATAGGAAGAAAATCGTGTCCTACACATGAAAATAAATCATTTCACGTGTGCATGTCACTTTTCTAATATGGAATTTGTGTAGCTGTCACGAAATCCTGTGACACCGTGCTGTGGTACAATAATACGAAGATAGATTTGAGGATTTGATCAACTGGTTTTACTTATTTTCTTAACACCAGAACTGTTTATGGGAGGTTTCTAACCACCTCTACTGGCAAAAGACTGGTCTGTCATTAACAACCCATATTCATGGCACGGGCGGATTGGTTCGATTATGAAGAAATTAACCAAATAATGTAGAAAAGCCCCAGAAATTGCCTGACAGTTGTCTACAGCTTGTTGTGCCTGTAACAGATTGTTTTGGGCAGTGTTTGTCAATGAGGTGTAATCTGTTCAGGGGAATTGCCCATGATGTTGATTGCTCACTACTGTGATTTTCAGAATACCACACCCCCCTATCCTGTTGTAACTAGTTTGGTCCGGTGTGTTCTAGCGAATTCTGGGGATACCCACAACCAGGACTCTAACACAGGTCCAGCAACTGTCAAGACAACATCTTTTCCCTGAGTCATAACTTTTTTTTAATGCAATCGTATCATTGACTTTTTCAGTCCCAAGTATGAACACAGTGATCACATATTAAAGCAGGACTGACCATAGACAGTTATTATAACTCCAGGACTGCAACTGTTTTACCAACCAGTTTCTCTGTCAAAACCAAGCTGCAGGCCAGCATTCCAAAAAGGTTTGTAATTTTATACTCGGCTCTAAATAAGAATGTGTTCGTTGCATATGTACTTGTTAAAATAATGGGTTGGAAAGAAGTGGCCTGGCGTGTTTTGTTTCCCCCTATACTGTACATAACGCCCACCACCAAAATAAACTCTGAAAACAAATACAATTGCAGTGATCTTTTGCTTAATCCTCCTGCTGGCAGTATTTTGTTCACCCCTGCACTAAAATGTAAAAAGAGTATATATACTTGCATTCGTCAATGAGTAGGGAATTCAGTGAATTGGTCTGATGAGAGGTTTTGATTTCACCAGCACCCCCTATTTCACGAGGAACAATAGAGGAGCAATTAAAAGCTAGAAGAAACCCCCCCAACTTGTGAAATGTCATGACTGCTATGTGAAAGTGGTAACTTGGACCACCTGTGGAGATGTGCCTCTTGCACAAGTAAACCAGGTGTTACATTATGTGAATAGGACCGTATAACAATGATATATACCGTATATCCAATTCTTTCACAGTCTAGGGCTGTTCTAATGATGAAGACTTTGGCTTTAAGCTGAAATCACGATGTGTAAGCTGTTCTTTGTCACTCACAATATTGTAATTCTCTGTCTGTGGGGTTATTTCCAGATGCCCATTCCTGCATCGCACAGCTGGGGACACCGAGCGGAGATACCATCTGAGATACTATAAAACCGGCTCCTGTATACACGAGACGGACGGGAAGGGCCACTGCAGTAAGAACGGCTCCCACTGCGCCTTTGCGCATGGATCACATGACCTACGTTGTCCTGTCTACGACATAAGGTACAGGAGGACAAACTGCCCATTAAAGAACCAGCATATACAGGCATACTTTTCCATGCATGGAGACCCAGAGCCAAGGTGTAGTCTAGGCTCTTTGTCTGTTTCATTGTTGCCCACACTCATGAAGGGAGGCCTGGGACTGTGGGGACTTTTCTCAACTGAAAATATTTATTTTTACTCCTCACTTTTTACCCATTTCTCCCTCCCATAAGTAGTACAGAAGCAACCTTGGGTGTAGCAAGCCAATCCTTTATTTTCATGCTATATTTTGTTCTTTTAATCATGATATATGTAGTCAGACAAAACTTTAACGTTTCTGCAAGAGCACCTTGTAAATAAACAAAAGAGAATGCTTCCCTCTTATATCCAGAGAGACCCAGCCCACATTTTCAAACAAGATTCAACAATGGGTCCTCAAGATGTCACCGGAGATAAATCAATGGGCACAATGGAACATAGCACCCATCCAATAGTTTAGAATAGAAGAGAAACTGATTTGCACATCCATCTAAAGCCAAGTATTCCTGGCCATTTCTTTTTTTTCTACTATTGCAGTATTTTCCCTCAGGTAGCCTACAGCGAAACCCAGTTCTACTGGTTCCTGTGTCTCTATGATTAGGCATTGTTTCTAAATAGGATGCCATTTAACATATATGTTAACATTAAAAGCATTGCCTGGAGTTTATAATATAGATTTATAGTGTTATTACAAGATATGAATTGTGAACATTTAAAAATGTGTTTATTCTTCAAATTATGTATTTAAGAATCAAATAGGCCATAGTATTGGAAATACCAGGTAATATCTTTAGGATTTTACAGAAGAAAACAATTGAATGTAATAAAAAAAAACGTTAGGTGACAGAATGATTAATAAGTGGATTTTAGGTTGGCACTGTCACCTGGCACCATGTGCACAATTCAACTGCAAACATTCTTAGAAGAATTGGCCTTCTAGGGTGCTGCTAATCTCTTCTGCTGGTTACCTTTTTGCAGGATCGAAACAAGCAGAAGAGATTCTAAGAATGTTATTTCACTGCAAAATGCCCTACAAGGCTCTGGTCAGATGCTGTGCATCACTTGATTATAAGGAGTGACCTTTAAGCACAGTTCATTAGCTGCTTTCACTAAATTGTGTTTCTTCAGTCTGTTTCTTTAGATGTATTCATGAAATCTATTTAAGCCATCACATCATACCCATTCACTTTTTTTGACAAAAGAAAGTCTTGTATCTTTATTTGAATAATTTTATTTATTCTAATGTTACATTGTCTTTTTCAAATCAATGAAACACTTTCTGCCCACACAAGTAGCTTGCAAAATGCTTAGGTGTGCTGAAATCTTTGACTCTTACTCTGTGGTTGTCACATATTTGCATCAACCATGTATATCATAGGAATTTGGGATTTCATGCCTGAAATTCCAATTGTTTGGGAATGCAGATGTTTTTCTGCATGAGAAAGTGGACACTTACTCAGTTTCTGTCAGCTCTAAATGAGAATCATAACCCTCAAGATTTAGATCAGTCAGCAGGGTTCTTACATACAAAGTTCCTTGAAGATAAAAATGTCAGGATTTGCCGATGTGTATAATTTAGATTATGATTCAGTTTAGAAAGTCTGCTCCTAACATTCTTTATACAAGAAGCTCTGCCCTTTGTGAGTTGAAATCAGATTCCTGATTCATGATAGATTAGTGAGTAGCAACCTGAATTAAATGGCCCAGATTTATAGCGTCATGCCCAAATCTGTAGAAGGATAATAGAAACATTGTAAGAACAAGTGAAGGAATACTGTGGATTACCTTCATTCACATGGACATAGTCTGGCACGAAATGCATTCCAATCAGTCAGTTATGTTTGTAACAACATTGTTGGTACAAACATCGCAAGCCGCGATGAGACCCAACGTAAAGCAACAACATCAGTGTGGAGCCGTGATCAAATTTGGCAGACACGCTGAGGGAGTGTCAGGAAGTGAACCCCATTATCGCCATCACTCTTAATCGCGTCCCTCCCCCTCTCCAGGGAGGTGCAGGTGATGGAGTCTCAGGGAGGGTCGGGTGCTGCGGAGGGGGGAGGAGGGGAGGGCCAGTCGGGGCTGGCGGCCAGCACCGCTCTCATTGAGAAGATTTTGAGCGAAGAACCACGCTGGCAGGGTATGACTTTACACACACACACACACACACACACACACACGGCGTGTACTCATCACTTAACCGATCCGTAACGGTTGCATATGAAATCTGGGATTCCAATGCTAATAAGTTTCTCCCCGTTTTTTCTCCTGTAGACAACACTTACGTGTTGTCCCACTACAAGACGGAGTTGTGTAAAAAGCCTCCTCGCCTGTGTCGTCAAGGTTACGCCTGTCCTTACTACCACAACAGCAAAGACAGGCGGCGGAGTCCACATAAACACAAATACAGGTAGGGTACGTGCACACATACATTTGGCACTCACCGGTCCTGCGGTTAGACGTACAGAATCTGGTTTTCCCATGTCCATTTCCCGAAACGGTCCGTATGGCCTCTGTGTCCATTTCCCAAAATGGTAATAAAGTCCGTATGGCCTCTGTGTCTCTCTCCAGAGCTTTGCCGTGCCCAGCGGTCAAGCACAGCGAGGAGTGGGGAGACCCTAGTAAATGTGAGGGGGCTGAGGGATGCCAGTATTGCCACACACGCACTGAGCAGCAGTTCCACCCTGAGGTTCGTGCTGAGGTTCCTGACTTTAGAAACATGCATCACTAAATCTGGGTTCATTCAAATGTTCTTGTGGATCAAAAAAATCTGTCCAAAGAAGTAATACTAGTGATGGCCAAACAAGCGTTATTTTAGCTGCAGAATATAATGCCTTCAACACTCAGATTTTCTATTTCACAATAAAAGCCATCGCTGAAATTTATAAGGCAATATGGTTAACAATCTCTCCGTGTGTAACATCTATGGGCCAGGTTCTAACACAGCAAAAAGAATAACCTGTCCATTTCGGATCAGTCAATGTACGGGTGGGCTAGGTCTAACACAAATGGAAATCAGGAATAAACGTATTCCAACTTGGTGAACGTATTCACGGTAGTGGTCATTTTAATGGTGATTATAATGGTAATAATGGACAAGGTGTGTATCAGCATGTTAAACTGACCACACGTAGATATTTTTTAAACATCGCTTTTAAAGAAGTGGTCGCATGGGTGCTACATACAAGGTTCTATGGCGTTTGGAACCAACGGTTTCTGAGTAGTGTTTCAGAGTAGTCAAGATTGAAGTTCATATTGAAAACCTTTTGTATTATCTTTACATTCTTTCTTTGAAATGTTTTGGAATGTGGGCAAAGGAGCTAGTTATGGGGAAATATATGATGGTGTCCCAGAAAACACTGATACCCCGAAACGCTACATGTAGCTTTATTTTTATTTGTTTTAGATTGCTCCCCTAATGTAAAGGTCGAAGTTTCTAATAGGACTTTTTACTAATGACAAGGCCAGGTGGGGAGAAGGGAGGGAATTCTGAATCTATATCCGTCATTAAACATTTGCGGTGCAGTAGCCCAAAAATTGTGCACAAAGAAAATGCGCAATTTTATTTCAAATGAGATAACTGTGTGTTCTGTCTCCTGTTGCTATCAGATCTATAAATCCACAAAGTGTAACGATATGCAGCAGTCCGGCAGCTGCCCCCGTGGGCCATTCTGTGCCTTTGCACACCTAGACAACAGTAAGTGTCCGGCAGAGTCCCCCGATCACATTGCCTGGTGATGGCAAGCAACTGAACTACCCTTGTCCTCCTCCCGTCCCGTAGAGCCACCTGTCAGTGAAGAACCCTCGCTTCTGACCCCCAGTTCCCCACCTCCACCCCCAGGACCTCTGGATCCTCACGCTGCCCAGGAAGGATGCTCCAGCCCGGGGGGGCGGGTTGCGCGGTCCGCATCTCTGTCCGGCGGCCCGTTCTCCCCGTCGGGGGCTGCGTGCGTGGCCGAGCAGGGCCTCTTGGGGAGGGTGCTGTCGCTGTGTGAGGATGTGTGTGGGGGTGGCGAACCCCTCAGCCCCTGGGCCGGAGAAGGGGGATACGGCCGGGCGCCAGGCTACGAGCGGGAAGACCAGGCCAAACAGAAGACTTTTGCCATGGAGCAGCGCAACCGAGAAATGGCATCCCATCATAGCAAACCGGTAGCCTTTTCCTGTCGTTAACATCAGCCGACTTCTATCCGTCAAACTATGTTGAACACTGTTGACATATTGCAGCTCTAAGCAGTCTGTCATTGTCTTGCTGTCTGCAAGGCAGCCGTTGTTGTGAAAACCATGAAACGTCCTGGCTTATTGTACTGTACCTCTCTAGGACCTGTTGGTGTTCCTCCCGGTGGGGAGTCCTCTGAGCCTGTCCTCCAGTGTTCCCTCCAGCCTGGCAGCCACGCCGCCTAGCCCGGCTCCTCCAGGACCCCTCCACCAGGGCCACCACCTCCTCCAAGGTGCCCCAGCCCCAGGCCTCTCTTCGGGCATGAACGCCAACGCACTGCCCTTCTACCCCACCAGTGACACCGTCGAGTCTGTGGTTGGTGAGTCAACCTGGCGCAGGAGACCAGCCAAGAAGCAGACCGTTGTTTTCTTCCAGGCGTTCAGTGAAATAATTGACTTTATTTATACATGAGGGGTAATTACATTGGGTCACTGGTTGAAGACCAACTAACGTTTTGCTTCTGTTACTAATGTGTTGTATAGAATCTGCTCTGGATGACCTGGACCTAAATGACTTCGGCATGTCTGCCCTGGAGAGAAGCCTGGAGGGCAGCTCCTCTCTGCCTAGAACCATGCCAGGTGTTTATGGAGCGTACACACACACACACACACACACACACACACACACGTGGAATGTCCTGGTTGATTGATTGAAATGATTGATGTTGCAGGAGGGAATCAGGTACAGAGTTCTGCTCCAGTCAACATCCCAGGCTCCCTATGCAGCTCCGCCCCTTTCAGTTCCCCCTCACCCTCTCCACCAATCAGGGCCCAGCAATCACCTTTCTTCTCTCATCTGACACCGCATGGCCAATCAGAAAGCAACTTCTTGGGAGCATCGCATAGCTCTCTAGGTTTGTGGATTTTTCTTGCGGTCATGCATGTTGTTTCTGCCCAAAGCTTTTGGACAAAATCTAGCAACACTACAGGAGATTAAAATTTCAAGGGCACTAAATGAATATGTCATGTGTAAATAAACATTGTCTGTCAACTCTATGTTTGTTTACTTTGTAAATTATTCTTCAGTATTTAGTATAGACATGTATACCTATATGTCCTATCCCTATCAAGGGAATGTTAATGGTCAACAGATGTTTCTGTAAGGTGTGAATGCAGGGACAAAAGAGTTGCTTTTAACTGCCTTGCTTGATCCTGGAGATAACACCACTCTGTCATATGAGGTGGCCCCAGGAACAGATTGGAATGTGTCTCTAAAAAATAAGGGTCCTGTTCTGCACGACTAGTTTTGGTATCTTCATGTTAGCTAACCAACCTCCACAACTTCAGGGTGGATATTACCCAGAGTGGGGTTTGGCAAAGCTCTCTCACATTTTCCTCACCTCTGCATGAATTGCCGATCTTAGATACTTGTACTGTAATTGTAATACGCTCTTTATATTTTTGATTCATTTGTTACATTAATTCATTGACTCTTTGGAATGAATCTAAAACGGGTCAAAATCCAGTTCATTCATGTGTCTTATCTCCAGGTCTAAATGGTATGAGCAGTAGTATCTGGGAGCACCCGTCAGGCCAGTGTTCCCCTGGCACGCCCCCCGCCTTCCTCCCCACCATGAGCCAGAGCATGGAGACAGCCAGACTCCGACAGGAACTAGACGAGGCTAACAGAGTACTGAAACAGTGGGACCACACCTGGAGACATACAGCCCAGGTAGGGTGTGCGTGCGTGCGTGCGTGTGTGTGTGTGCGTGCCTGCCTGCCATGTATGTTATTGCCCACTACTACAGCACTCATACTCTTTATGTACTTGTGGCTCTCCCATTTTTCTACCGTGTCACTCTAAACCGTGTCTCTACGTCCTCCCCATCTCTCTACAACCTGTCACTCTCTACTCCCTCCACATGCCTCTAAACCCTCTCCTTCTCTATCTACATCCCTGTCATTCAGTCATGGACGGTGCTGAAGTCTGACGCGGAGGAGTCTCGTGGCTCTGCCGCTCGGTTATCTCTCGAAGCGGAGCGTGCCAGGCAGGCTGAGGTGGAGGTGCAGAGGCAGACCTCCCTCCTCCAGGAGGCGCTGGAGAGCATGACCAGCGGAGAGAACCCCCATCTGGCCCTGCATCAGCTACAGCTGCTCCAAAGACTGCCTCTGGAGTCGGTCCTCAGTCTGCAGGCCCAACTCTGTACATGTCTACACGCCGTGGAGCAGGTAGAGGACACGGGCGGCGTACTCATGGTAGACTCAACACTGTTTGTCACTGAAACAACTCATCAGCAGGGGCTCTTGTCACCTCCTTTTTTCCAGGTGGTGTACAGGAAGCAGCGTCAGTGTTGTGTGACGTGCGGGGAGCAGGGATTGATCTCTCTGCCCTGTGGACACGGTCTCCAGTGTGACGGCTGCTCCAGCTCTTCTGAGTGTCCCCGTTGCCCAGAACAGAACCTGGATCCTCTATCCTGACCTGATCCAACCGGCTACAGTCCAGAGGGATTGTCCAGCGCAGACTAGCCTCACCCTGCCCGACTCAATCAGCCCAGTCACCCTGACACCAGACCAGTTCAAACTGGCTTTAGACCAGAACCCGACTAGCTGACCCTAAAGCTTTTGACCGGATACTCAATTTTCTCTTCCCTCTGGTCCTAAATTGGGTGTCCTCCTGTCGCTATAGTCACTGATTTAGATCTGACATTTTTCTACTCACATACTGCCTGTTTGAAAGAAATGATTCAGGATCGGCTCTCCTTACCACAGACCTGATATTTTAACCATTACGAGCGAAACCATTCTGATTCTTAGTTAATGGTCCCAATGCAGTCCATGTTAGATCCAGACAGCTATTCCATGATGCTACAGCCTTAGGGGAAGCCCTAAAAGACCGCTGAGTACAAGCTGTTGACATTCTAGTTGATAGTTAATCATTTTTATGCCATTTTCATGCTTATTGAGGAGAGATTATGGCTAAATCAGTGGTTATTATTTTGATAACAACACTTCAAGTCAGAGGTGGAAAAGGGCTGTATCTAAATAGATTTTGGAAGAAGCCTCCAAAGTTGCTGAATTAGGAAAGAATTGAGGAAGGGATGCCTGTTAGACAGTTGGGACACAGCAAGTCTGTTTGGTTTTCAAAGATAGTTTCTATAATGTGACTGTCTCTCAGGTTTGCTGTCTGTAATATGCTTATCTGTTAACTGGAAGATGGGAGCTGGTTAACAACACAATCAAGAGACATGTACTAGTCAATTGTGTAGTCTTTGAAATTGTTTATTTTTTCATTCAATAATAGCGCTTATTGTTAACTCAAATGCATTTTTATTTCTGTCAAACAACCAGCGTTTTTTACTATAAAAATGAATGCATTATGTTTTTGAGGCATCATTTCCATTTGTAAGCATTTTGATATTTCACAGTATGTTAAACTGGTGTCACATACACCTCATGCAGTTCTATGTCAAACTGGTATCACATACTCTTCATGCAGTTTTATGTCAAACTGGTATCACTCTGAATCCACCAGGTATCAGGTACCAACTGCAGCTTTGGAAACTGTGCATTTGTGTGTGCGTGCGTGTGTGTGTGAGACCGATTTAAAGATCACTGTGATGATCTCTACTATTCACAGACACACACACACACACACCCACACACTACTCCTACAGTCTGTACCTTCTCTTACTGTATCCACAAACAGTGTTTCATTTGGTGTTTTTTTGGAAAAGAACAATAAATACAAATGTATATTTTTGGATAATGAAGCTCTGTGTGTGTGTGTCATGGTTGTTTTCCCTCCAGTGACTGTTTCTCTCTCTGTCTTCGTTTCTTCACAAACACCTGAGCCTCCCTCTCTCCTTTTCTTGACTCCAGCAACTTCAGAATACTGTCATCTGGAGAAAACATATCAGGTAAGGTGGTTTTCCTTTTACAGAGTTTGTCACTTTTCACAGAACTGAAATCCAAGTCATACCATTTGGTTTTGGGTGCATGAGAGGCAGACGGATCTGGGCAGGGGAGGGGTCTGGCTGGTACCCCTCTTTGTCCTCTGAAACCCCTCCGACCCCTGGCACGGCTTTCAGAGCTAGGAACGCCTCTCCCTCAAAGTCATCTGTCCTCAGTTTGTCATAGTCAAACACGCTCACCACCAGACATGCCCCTGCAGATTGGCACTGTTCTACTGACACCATACTGTCAGAGAGGGAGATGAGACATTGAGAAGGACGCCATACTGTTAGAGTGGGAGATGAGACATTGAGAAGGACGCCATACTGTTAGAGTGGGAGATGAGACATTGAGAAGGACGCCATACTGTTAGAGTGGGAGATGAGTCATTGAGAAGGTCACCATACAGTCAGAGAGGGAGAAGAGTCAGAGAGGACACCGGACTGTCAGAGAAGGAGATGAGACAGAGAAAATCACACCAGACTGTCAAAGAGGAAGATGATACATAAAGGACACCATACTGTCAGAGAGGGAGATGATAAATAAAGGAGACCATACTGTCAGAGAGGGAGATGATACATAAAGGACACCATACTGTCAGAGAGGGAGATGATACATAAAGGACACCATACTGTCAGAGAGGGAGATGATACATAAAGGACACCATACTGTCAAAGAGGGAGATGATACATAAAGGACACCATACTGTCAAGAGAGGGAGATGATATATAAAGGACACCATACTGTCAGAGAGGGAGATGATACACAAAGGACACCATACTGTCAGAGAGGGAGATGATACACAAAGGACACCATACTGTAAGAGAGTATAAAGTAAGGGAAAGTTGAAAATCAGGCATGTTGGAAAGATGATTCTCCTAAAGGTACAAAGTAGAATGCAAAGGTTGGCATTGAAGTGGGAAAAGGTTAAGCTCTTCTGAGAGACTTCTGAGGATTATCTGTCTGCCACCAATGCTGCGACGGAGGGGGAACAGCTTAGTGCTTACAACTCAAAGGCCTCATCAAACAGAGGGTTGAGGTCACAGTTCTTGATCTGTGTGCTACGAAGCTCCACTTCAGGGAACACATGGTGAGGCTCCAGGCACAACTGAACAAATGGATCACTGAAACCTGGGGAGAGACAGGAGATGTATGTGCATCTGATCTGTGAGAATAAGTGTGTGTTACTTTAACATGCATGCGCGTCCAGGCTAGGAGAGGAAAACGCTTACCGTTGGAGTCCATGGGAATCAGGTTAGCGGCATTCAGCACTTCCACTCTGAGTCTGTGATCAGACCTCCTATAGGATGCTATGATTGTGACCGCGCCATACTTCTCCCCACTGTAAACCTTCTGTTACACACACACCCACACACGCACACGCAGGTTCAATGCGATGTTTTATGCAATACTATGTATGTGCTGTCATACAATCTAATACTTTCTTACCTGCTCCCATACTCTTCTCTCCAGGAATTTTTCTATAAGCTGCTGGGAGTTGAGGGCGTTGTGTGTGAGATGTGCTTTCAGAATCTGTATGGGAGGTGAAGAAAGTGGGGTTATTGTACAGTGCTCCTAACCCAAAGTCACCTATTACATACGTGTTCTCATACAGAAGGTACACTGTGCATTTTGACCAACACAAACTGACCCTGTAGTCATCTGTGTGCAGGGTTTCAGGTGGCAGTCCATTCCCGTCAGCATGAAAACACTGCTCCAGACACTGCAACAATCACATGTACTTAAGAACTGTGCACTAACTGTGCACTAACCTGGAGTGTGTACTTAGGAATCGTGTTTTAACCTGGAGGGTGTCCTTGAGAATAGTGTACCAACCTGGAGTGTGTACTTCAGCCGTTGACAGAACACCATGAGTCCCTCCTCCTGTCTTGGCTGTGTGGCCACCTGGTATAAGGTCCGTAGGGAGTTAATCCACAAGGGAGTCAGCAGACTATACAAGAAGAGGGAAATGAGGCTTGACAACCACTCTAACATATTCATATGGATATGCTTGAACGCACAAGCTAATGCCGGTTCAGTAGTAACTGAACCCCTGGTAAGTGGTTCGGAACTGCTAGGTGTGTGCGTACGTGAGTGCGCGCGCGTCTACCTCTACCTGTTGAAGTTTTCCTGGACCAAGTTCTCGTTCATGTACTGCAGCTCTCTCTCCAGATATTTCATCAGAGGAACCACAGCCTGGGATGGTGGCGGCATGGAACAGATTGACACGTTACGATCATATTACTCCTCAGACACGTTAACACACCAGGGAACATGTTAATCTGGGAATTCCGTTTGGCTCCGTTACAAACGGCAACGGTGACAGTTTCTTACATCTTCCGTGGACTTGGAGGGTAGTCTGCGACGAGTGGACATGCTGCGGACGTAGGTCTCAATGTCTGAATTCAGCTGGAGGAGAACAAGACAGATTATATTACAACTGTTATAATAAAGAAGAGCAATCATTTAGGATCATGAAGTCAACTAAATAATTAGTCCCTTTCGACGCTCTGACCCCCTGGCATTTGCGGTCTTTTAGCTGCACGTACGTGTGCTTCAGACCGTTTTCTGGTCTGGGTCAGCGTCCCTCCATCATTCCTCTCCCTTCTTACCTTCTGTCCAACAGTCTCCAAAGCGGACCGTATCTCCCTGTTGAGCACGCCCTGTGTATGCTGCAGCTGCGAGGGCAGGACGTTCTGGAACTGAGAGTCCCCTATGACGTGACGGGTGCGTTCCCGCAGCCCCGCCCAGTTCAGCTGCTTGGGTAGGCGGGTCAGCACCGACCTCAGGTGTTCCAGGTCATTTACCACTACACACAGCTGGAGGGAAGGACCAGCACACATTCAGAATTCATCTCAGTTTGACAACGGGTTCGACTGACATTTCCGGAGAAAAGAGTACGATTGACATTGAAAAAACGACAGGATGGAAAGTAGAGGAGGAAAGGCAGGCTCACCATGTTGACAGCGCTGCCGTGATCTGAGTTCTCTGACAGCTCTCTGACCCGCTCCTTCAGAATACGACAGTAGTTCACCACGATCTTACACACGTCCTGTACACAAACACACACTTGAACGAGCTCAAACCCGTACGCCAACAATGAGAAATGTGTTTTCGTGTTAATGCGCGACGGAGCGTGTCCCTGTCTGGTAATGATTACATAGTGTGTGCCCTTCAGCTGTTTATGTTTCCAGTGCAGTACCTCGGTGAGTTTGACCATGAGCATGAAGGCCTCCTCAGGGTCTGGCCAGGAGAGCTGTTCCCCGAGCTGGCAAATGGGCTGGATACAGGACACCAGGTCTACCGCTGAGGAGCTGTGTTTGATGGGCACCGCTCCTGACTGCAGCGGCTGGAGCTGAGTTGAGACGGTGGAGGTGGGGGTAAATGTCTCAACCGGTATTGAGGTGTACAGTGACTATTTCACCCAGTATCTAGTCCAGCAGTTTTGTACTGGGGACCACTAAGTCCCAATTTAAAACCCATGAGGACCCTCCTTTGCAGCCACTGTCTTTTTTCCACATTAAATAATTACACAGCTCAAATGTTTAGTCATTTTCACAGGTGGAGTTCATACATTCCAGCCTTATAAGTGCTGATATACATTTTACTACAGGTTCATACAAAATGTTCTGCAGGTTGGAAACCCTGTTCTATTTGTGTTATTACAGTGTGTTACCTGGTCCACGTGTACAGCTCTCTCTACCCTGTCCTGAGTGGTGCTGAAGGCCTTGTTCAACCAGTATGGAAGTGCCTCACGGAAGTCCTCATGGAAGTTAGTCAGCTCCAACACCTTCCCTCTGGAACAACACACGTACTCCTATCATGTACAGCAGTATTGTCACATGTACTACTGCATGTGTATATGGAGTAGGACGCAAGTATATCGTGTAACTGAGTCATATCTAACCTTTTCTGTAGGAAGGCTTTGTCGTTGTGAATGGCCTGCAGGCTCAGGTAGAGAGGAAACAGGCTATTGGCAAGATTCTGGTCCATCTCACCTTCCACTAGGCTCAGAGTGTGCCTCACCTCCTCTGCCAGCTACAGGACAGACAATTGGAAAGCTCTGAGTTAAACAGGAGGGAGGGAGGGAGGGAGGGAGAGTGAGAGAGAGAGAGGGAAGGAGGGTGCGAGAGAGAGAGGTAGTTCTCTTTTCACAAGGTTATCTTTTTTTAACAACTTACCAGGAAGTCCAGTTTTTGGTATACTATAGTGAACACATCCACCTGTACGGCACTAAGGAGAAAAAACAAGTCCATGAATGTGATTAACAGTCAACTTGTTTGTTTTCCATACAGACAACATCCCCTCATTTCACCCCGATGTACCTGACAAACACTCTGTTCCAGCTGTCCTTGTTGTGCTTGATGTCCTCTTGCACTTCACCTATGAGCCTAGAGAGGGCCCTCACTGTCTCTGTCACGTCCTGGAAAGATGATGCGAGGGAGACCGTGACCCGGATTGAAAGAGAAATGACACATATAGGGTGCTGTATTAAATAGTATAGTGTGCTGTTAAACAGATAGGTGCCAAGAGTGTCTTCCATCATCAGTACCTTGGTCATGGGCTGATGTAGCCCCTTCTTGATGGTGAACCACTCTTGCGTACCAGCCTAAGGCAAACAAAGACATTCATTTACAACTTCTCAGACTGCTATTTGGATCTTGGAACAGATATGGTCAGTGCAGTATCACAGCAGTTGGTCTATCTCTACTCACGTCTACAGCCTCATAGACTTCGTCATGTAGGTCAAACTGTGCTGGGTTCAGCTTCTGGAACGCCTGAGTCTTACAGATCTGACAGAGGATCCTGCAACAAATCAGCATGCAGACTGTTCACAGGATCTGTTTTAAACACCCAGTTTGAAACACAAGAACGCAGTCACACAGATACACATTCACATATTCACACACACGACAGGTACCTAAGCAGTGTGTGTAGGCGACTGGTGGCATTCTGTGTTGGGGGAAAGATGTCTCTGTATTTGGCCACAAGACACAATCCGTACTGTAGGAAACCATGGAGAGAGTCGCCAAGCTCCTGTTTCTGAACATGGCGGTTTTCATGTCATTAGTAATAATGTTACTGTTTGTTTAATTCCGTATACAATACATAATATACAAGCAGAGACTGTTACCTGTTGGTAGGGCAGCTCCTGTTGGTGCCAGTGGTACTCTATGCTGGTCAGCTGCTGGAGCAGTACTGAGGAATCAACCTCTAAACTCTGGTACAGTTTACTGTAGGCCACCCACTTCCTATGAGACATGGTGAAGACATTTCCATTGCACACTCATCTATTCACAGGTCCTTATCTAAAACCATTGAATGAAGAACCCAGAGGTCAATGTGACGGAACCTCTGGCCTTCACCTCCACTGGGTTTTCATGAAGAGGCGTGAGGAGGGGACAAAGGGAGTTTGATGTGTGTGGGAGTTTTTGAGTGTCTGGTAATCGATGAATTTTTAGTAGTCTATAAGTGTGTGGTGGTCTCTGAGTGCAAGGTAATCTATGAGTGTGGTAGGCTTTTTACGCAAGGTCCTGTAGGAATGGGGAGAGGTCATTCTGAGTGGCGTAGAGTTCCAACAGGGTCTGTCCCTCTCCACACAACTCCCCCTTCCATGGTCCGCCACCCTGCGTCGTAAAGAGAGTAGAGGTTATATCGCCATGAAAGATTAACTGTTAGATGTACCCCTGTCAAATGTATTCATTACCTGCTGCTTGGAGATGTGAGAATGGACAAACTGCTGTAGGATCCCACAGTAGTTGACATAAGCACTTCGTCCAGCACTCAAGGTCCCGTCTCTCTGTTCCAGACAAACACATGATGTAAGAAATAGTCCTACTATTTCTAGGTTGGTGGGTCACAAAGTGACCATAATGGTTGATGGATCATATGCTTAATCTCCTATAAATAATGTAACATGTACATCATCTTCATCAGGCCCAATCACAGTGTGATGAGTCCGGTATGTAGGTAGATAGAGCTCATACATGTTGGTTGGTGAACCTTCTGGTCAGTAGCCCTGAGTGGTACTGACTATACCACAGTACCATGCTAAAGTCAAATATTCAATCCCTGTGTTTTTAAACAAAGGTTTATTTGCATAATAGTTTTGGGTTTGACACACATTTGCAATCTTTTTGTATGTTAAATTATTAACAGTCTAATGGGTTCTTTAGCTTGACAACATCAGTTTTATTAACTTCATTTACTACTAAATGTTTCAAGAGAGCGACTTGAGCCCACCTCTTTATGGATGAATTTGAGCTGCAGATGACATTGACCTCGATCTGGATAAGTCTCTGTCCTGGGCTCCAGAATATACCAATGATCATCTATACAATGTAGATCCTTCAGACACACACACACACACATGCACATTTTACACCATCTGAATCCACAAATTATATTAATAACAAAAAGATATTACACCCATTTTAGGACTCAGATATCTCCCCACACACATTTGTAATTTGAAGGTCACATCCTGACAGCCTGTGAAAATGACCCAGAGTCCCTAACATCGGTACCACAACATTGAACTAACAACCAAGGCTGACATAATATGAGGGTCTGGTATTTGAGTAGCTTATCAGCAGGCCCCTTCCAACACACACACAAAGACACACATTTGGAGAGTTACTTAATTATGAGCACAGTATGGGTGTGCTTGTGGAATCTTTTGTACCTTTAGTTTTAGCACAATACTCCCCAAGAAATCATCCTGGCCTTTCTCTTTCTTAGCATCCTTGATCATCCTGAATGGGAACAGAAACAATTGAGATTAGGTTGCCCGGTGTTTAACCTTGACTGTCAACCTGGCGGTTCCACGCAGAACACATTAGCAAGCCTAAATTATGCCTGCAGACTTTTTATGCTTCATTTGACAGGTAAATGTGGAAAGACAGAAATGGGTTTTTGCTAAAAGAGAGGCGGACGGGACTCAAACCCACACTGCAACGTATGTGTTTGTCGAGGGATTTGGTTAGACCATAAGACCAATCTAGGTCACATTCACAAGCTTTCTGTGGTCAGAACAGCCTAGTTTAATTCTGTTGAGAAAGTGTTTTAAAAAAACAAAATAAACCGGAGATCATTGGTATGTTTGTGTTTGAGAGGCTGTATTGGTGGTGGGCTATTGAATGACTTTGACCTTTGCTGACAAGCTGCCTAAGCATCAGCATCAGCCCCACGTGTCATGCCTGAACAGCCTCTGTAATCAGTGCAAGATCACACAAGAGGGTTCTGGTAATCTCAGTTTTCATTTTTTAGGTATTGTCTGAGCGCTCATCTGTTGATTGACTTGGCCACTTAAAAGCTTTACACTCTTTTGCCCTTGAAAATCGCCTTAGTTCCAATTGCAATATGTCTTAGTTTTTTGCTGAATGAGGAAGTGATGTCCCTTGAGTTTGATTGCATTTACTTGAGGCCAACCAGATATGATATCAGCATTGTGTCCCAGTTGCCGTGACAGCCCATGACAAAACTATAACACCTTTCTACCATATTTCACTGATGAGGTGTTACAGTTTCCACTTTCCATCAGCACGGTACGTATGTAGATCTTCGTCTCATCTGGCCACAATTCCATTTTCCAGAACACTGTAGGTTCTGTTTTGAAAGCTAACTAGTGGAATGCACCTTCCAGTGTAGTCTCTGTTTGGCAGATGAGATCATCCACACATGGTGGTGGCTGGAACATCCACACCTACATCCTGCAGAGTGCTCTTTAACCATCCACTGAAGAGGTTGTCCTTGGCCAACCAGACCGGTTTCTGAGCTCACCAGTGCTTGCTTTCTTTTAAATAATGTTCTCAACTTCTGTTTTTAGCAAGCCCAAGGTTTTGGCGATGTTTCCGAGGGACATATATTGACCTAGATTTTTAGTGATATCTGTTTGGTCCTCATTTTCACAAAGAATAAAATCAGACTCCAAATGCAAAGTCTAGATTAAGCCTAGACACTGACAGCTGTCAGATGACCGCACAAATGATTTGACAGAATACATCAGACTAATTAGAAACACCTGTCTAGCCAATTTTCAAAATATGTGCTGCCTCGAAATTGAAATGCATATACATTATTGTAATTTCTTAATGGTGAAAACTGATATGGGCCAAAAATATGTAGACCAATATACAAACACAAAACCCCTATATAAAAGTTAAGGATCTATATTTTAACCTAATATTAACTGTTTGATTTGATATGCAAACATTTGATGTATAGAGCCAAAATAAGAATTGATGCCTCACTGTTCCGATACTTATGGAGGACTCAGTTTAGGTGCGTGTCTCTAATAGCTACCTTCTCAGTCCTTGGAAGTTGGTTCTGATCTCCTCAAGCTTCTGTGCCAGAGACACCTCCTCATCTCTATCCCTGTAATTGAGATTGATCAGAAGTAATTAAGGAAAAAGTTATGTTGAAGGTAAATAAACCAAAAGAAAGACAAAAAACATCTGGTGACTCACCACATCTCTAGGTGGAAGCTGGCCCTTGTTGTGTCTTCAAATTTCCTACCAGCCCATGGGAAGAGAGATGGTTACTACCTCCATGAAATACATCACATGCTTCAGTTTAGTTGATCAAACGTTCATGGTAACAAACTGATCTGGGTCCTGGCTATGGAGGCACCATTTTTAAAGTAAACTCATAGTTATGTTCAATGTATGGGTTCTGATCTTAAGTAAATATTCCTTCACTCACATTATAAAGGTCTGGTTCCATATTGGATTTAAGGTCTGTTTCTTGGTCTCAGTAGTGTAGACCTCGTTGTCGGAGACAGCATCTTTTACCACGGCTTTACAGGGTTTAGGTTTGCCCCGCTGTGGCTTGCACTCCTTTTCATCCTCTAGGATTGTCAACAGGCAGTATGGGTCACTGAAACCTGGGGACAACGCAACACAACCCAAACCAGAACAGTTAAACATCAGTGCTCACTAAACTGACAAATCCTTTTGAAAACTATTTTGCCACCTACAGACACTTAAATTAGTTTAAGTGAATTCTATTGGTTGACAGATCTGAAGTAAGGATGACGTACCACTGACATCTTTTCCCAGGATGCCCTTGGCTTCCTTCACAGTGGCCATTAAACAGTAGACTGGAGGCTGTGGAGAAGACTGAATCATGAACTGAGAAAAACTGTAGACTCTTGCATATGGTAGAACACCTCTTAGATACTTGATAGTGAAGGTAAACGCTGCTAGATTGAATGACTTCAAAACTCCACTGTCTCCTCACCTCTGTGCTTTGAACCTTCTCTGTCAGACTCCGGTGTTCATCCTCTGTCATGCAGAAAGCCTGGAAGGGGGAGGGGTTGTTTCATAACAACAACAAGATATTAGCATTGAGACAGTGAAATAATCAGAGCACCGTGTTCAGTCTGTGACAAGTTGTGGAGAGATGGAATGTATCCGGTTAGTTGAGAGTCAACTTGTTACCTCTCTGATGTATTGACGGAGCTGGTTGTCATCGAAGACCTCGAGAGACGAAGGCTTCCCCAGTTTGTGGGTGATGGTGTACAGCAGTTCTTTATAAAGGGGTTTCAGCTGGGATGAAGGGGCAGGAGAAATAAATGGTCAAGCTGCAATAGAGACTCTGACAGTCACACAACCTGCTGTTGCAAAAACAACAAACATTTGAAAACTAGCACATTTTGCTATAGTTGTTATAATACCTCCTGCTCCTTATGCCTTTTTTCTTTCTCCTCTGGGTTCTCATCGTCTTTTAAGTCCTGTTAATACATATACTGTTATTTACTGAGAGTCTGGTGTTGAAGATATCGTCAAGTGACAATAAACTGTGTATGAGTGGTTTGTTTATTACAGCCCAAACGTATACCAGACATCATTGCTTATTATATTAATTGCAACAATAGGCTTTAGCACATGCTGTTTAACAACACCAACCACTATTTGGATAAAAGCGAGGGCTGGACTTACCCTCCTGTCCTTCTGCTTCCTGGTCATCCCAAGTTTACGGCCAGGGGAGCTCTGGATTGGTAGGTTAACATACAATGCTGTTAAACAGTTATCTTCTCATGGGAAGCATGTATAGTGAAGTAGCATTCATATATTAGATGTGCATATTCCTGAAACACATTTAAAGTTTAGTTGTTCTCCTTACTCTACCTGTCTCTGTCGGGTCCTGGTTGAACCACTTATCTGTAAGGAATCCATTGTAGAAAGGAATCAAAACAGTTTAGCCCCTGGTCAGATGCTCCCTGGTAATATACACACATTACCAGGGAATAATAGAAAGACATGCAAAAATAGGCCAAAGTTGCCTGCTATAACATATAAATCATACCATAGTGAGGAAAACTCAAGAAATACCTTGGATTATTTTTCTATGCAAATAGCCCATGACATTGGTCAGATAGGCGGGGTTTCTGTCAGTGACTTCCTCATTTAAGGCAATATGGAAATTATCCTAACATGCTATATATTTATGTGTGCCTGTTCAACCAAAAACAGGACATGTGATTCATCATGAATGGGTATTTTTGGTGGGTGATGAATTGTTTGTTAGAGGTAATCAAGGCTGACACAAAATCATAAGTATTTTTGAACCCAGAATGCGCTACAGTAGATGTTTGAATTTCCAGCTATTCAGTAATATGTGTTCCACAACAAAATATTCAAATTAATATATGAAATCTGTACTCCAATTTCAGCACTCAAATATAGCATAGACAGAGGATCAAATTGTACTGACAAGGATTAACTTAAGACAAGAATACACACATACACACAGGCACGCACAGTTATACAAACAGTATATCAAAACTATGGATGTCAGTTCTGTTCTTTTATTAAAATAAAATACACTCTCCAAATCATCATCATTTGATCTCAAAGAGAAACCCTGAGTGGAACTGAAGTATGATTCACGTCTCATCTAAAAATACCACGTAGACTGATCATCTACATCACCTGATGTAAAAAATAAACCCTGAGTAACGAAATGAAAAGATAAATATATAGATTGCATGTAGGCCGAATGTTTTCACAACAGTGTCACATAAAAAGAATGAAAAGTTGATTAAAAAGAACGAAATGTCTCACAGTGTCATTCCTCCATAATCACATCAATGTGAGGCTAGTTAAAATCAGAGAAAACATAGCATAACCTTTTTAACTAGTATTGAAAATAATGTATTGCATGCCAATTTGACCACAGCATCTATTGCTGAGGGCCACATACCAAACTGCAACCTAACGGGAAACAAACATCCAGCACAAACAGGAGCCTAAAAATGGCCAGAGTCCAAAATGGAATTTAAACACTTTAAAAGTGGATATTTGTTGCAACTTAAATTAATTATAGACATATCAAAAACAGTAAAGGTGATTTGAGAGAATATCATTACGTTGGAGTTTATTCATCGCTTATTACACAGGAACACATTCAAAGTGAACGTGTTTTCCACATAAAGTTTGCTACTTACGTGATCAGGAGGTTGCAGCAGTTTGTCTCCTATTTTTGAGAACCCATCTTGGTTTGGCATCATGGTTGTGATGGAGCTTCAGCCTTCTGACAAGGCTGTGTTGTCGACTGCGCCTAGTGAATGGGGAGAAACAGACAAAAATGCAAAAAAGCATCGTAGAGCCAGGCCAAATGATTGCTTAGCAACAGGAAGTCATCATTTCCTGTTGAATGTAGTTGCTGTGACTTGCAACGGTTTCTTAATCTGTCTCACATACACTCTCACACGCATAAACAAATGACAACCACTCTAACATTGAGAGACGCATATACGCATCTAACTTCAAATTCAGAACTCTATTCCTAATAATTACTTTAACACTAAACTAAATTGTGATTTTTTTACCCCAAACCTAAGCATACACTCTCTCTCTCGCCCTCGCTCTCTCTTTCTCACACACACACACCACATCCAGCACTTTCAATACAATGGTCTGTTTCCCTCTCTGCACTGTGTTCTACTCTTATCTGGCTCTGTTGCAACACCACATATCATCCCATCACCGCAGACTTCATCAAGATTGAGCCCAGTATGCAACACTAAGGGGTCTGCATTTAGTCACACAGTGATAACTACTGCCCTCAGGGCCATTCTTGTTACTGCTATCCACTGTTGTGGATTTAACAAGACAGTAAAATTTACACTTCATATGGTTGTTTTGCATTGGGCACGGAAATGTCCACAGAACTAATCCTGAGAGTGCAGAATTTTATACTATGAGACATAATAATACATTCAGCTTGCCTGGTTGGGAGCTTAACACCTGCAATGTACAGCACAGCACAACACCCATCAAGAGAAAGCCTTCTCGGAATACCCCGCTGAAGAACAGTGGGGAGAACTGCATATATTTGGAACATGCGCTGACCACAAAATTTACCCATCACAGTTATTACACATAACCGTTGATTTGACACTGGCACTTATTCAATAGATACAAGTAACGTTCTCTGTTTTTATGCTAGTGACAAGTTTATTTGTTGCTAGTTTCTTTTCCATTTGCAAAACTGCAGTTACACCTGGAGATCTGTGCTGACTATGTCTGGCGTTAAATTACAGATATCCATAACTCTAAGAATGGATGGAAAATCTTCCATCAGAGCATCAGCCATCTTCCATTTGCTTTGCCCTTATGTCAATCTGTAATAATCATGAAGCAATTGTTTTACATGTGGTTATAATCTAAAATTGACTCTTCATATTGGCTGTTATCATAAAAAATGTATGGATTTTGTCAAATTGCATGAAATTTCATAACATGAATGTTGCACGAATGTAAAAAACACTTCAATCAAAACATTATAAAAAAATATTCTCATAATTGAATTCACTCATTTAAAAATATTTTCCACTCTACGATTGACAAGAGATTCCTGTATTTTGCCATTTGTCACTGTGGTGGACATTGTGGTGATGGCGGTGTGTGTCAGCATAAACATTCCCACGCTACACCTCAATATGAATAAATTCCACGCTTTGCATAGAGATTATTGCACTCATAGTTTAGGCATAGAATGTACAGTTGTGCTAATTTTTTCTTTGTTGACATGTTTTGCTTTATGATTGTGCCATTCTGTTATGACCTACAGTTGAATGTGAATCTCATAAGATATAAGACATGTTTTGCCTGCTCACTCGTTTTCTTTACAAATGGTACATATATTACCAATTCTCCAAGGATATGCAAACTTCTGAGCACAACTGTTTATACTTGATAAATGCGCCACCAGGCATGGTAATGTAACTAGTAACGTTCAACCAAGGCTTTTGGATTTCTTTTGGACCTGTTACTCAATATTGTAAACACACAGTAATGACATCTGCTGGTTATAAAAAAGTATTGCATATTTGATGTTTATATAGATGGATTTTCACAGTACTATAGTAGCATGCTCTATGATGAGTTGCAACATGATTCATTGATTTCCAAGATTGACAACATATTTAATTCATGATGAGAAATATTTTTTTACCCACTGTCACAGTCCCGTCACAGTTCCTAGTCTTTATGTGCAATAGTTTTGCTGGGAGACTATGGTCAGTCTGTCTTTGTCGTTCATCCTCATTTTTGATGTTATATTTGTTTATGTAATGGGGGTGTCAGGGTCAGTCTTAATTATATGCTCGGTTGTCCTTTTGGGTCAAAGGAATGCTTACTCTAATTTCTTTGGTGTCCTGTTGAATCTTTGGAGGGCTTGAGCCCTTGGACCATGCCTCAGGACTGACTGGCCTGATGCTAACTAACTGTCTCTGTCTAAAGTCCTCCTGATTACAGATGTAGTTTCTGCCTGACAACACTGCCCACAGTCTATCTGATCATTCCTGTTCTTGTCCACCTAGTTGTGTGGCTGATCTGGATTCGGCCTGGACTCTATCAACAGGCAGTCTGTATTCATTGATACGCTTCCCTAGGTTCCTACCCTACTAGGGAGTTTTTCCGATCCATTGTGCATATATTTATTGAGGTTGCTTGCTCTTTGAGGTTTAAGGCTGGGCATCTATATGGCACTTGTGACATAATAGATGTCACAAGTGCTGAAATAGATGTCACAACTGCTGATGTAAAAATGGCTTAATTAAATAAATGTGATTGTTTGTCATCCTGTAATCCGAATGATTAAAAGAATGACTAGTCTGATGTTGCACCTCTGAGTTTGAATATCTTAAAGGTCCTCTATCCATCTCTATGCAACTGTCACGCGTTGACATCATGGGGTGGGCGTAATGAATGCCGGAAGTGCAGGTGCATCAGCATCACAAGATCATAACAAAAGTGGAGTAGGCTGATTGCTGAAGCTAGTCCGAAACGATTTGATTTAGGTTTTACTAGAGACAAGCTTACAGCTGCGAAAGCATTTGTCACTATATTGCTTGGTTCATTACAAATCTGCCAGTCACAAGGCAACCTCGCAATGGCTTTGAACAAGAATCATTCCGAATCCGGAGGCGTCATAATCAACAACAGTGAAAGGTACTGTACCATAATGCGTTAGCTATGGACGTTCGTTAGGTCCATCTAAGGTTAGCTTAACAATGTGGACAAGTAGCTGCACACAATGGTCATTCACTTGTTTATGTGATTAGGAAGTGCGTTTTCTACGTCTTTTTGTATAGTTTCAAGATTCCCTGCTAACATACGTAGCTACTCAGTGTTTTGTCATTCAGTGCTAACATTTGGACCCTGTTCCGTGGCTTTCATATTGCGCATTATTTTACAGTTGGCACTGCAGCTAGCTAGCCGATCTTGCCTGTGCTTTTTTAGACTTTTTGCCAGGACTCAGAATCTAGATCTTGCTTTTTATCGCTTTACTTTGACTATGTCACGTCAGTTCATCAACTTGGTTTGAGCTAAGTTAGCCCTGAAAATATGCAAAACATCTATTGACTAGTATATCTACTAGCTAGTTGGAATGTGTGACTGTATAAATGAACCTCTAGAGAATATGTTCTGCTCTTTCTCGAACATACGTCTTACGTAGTTATCATGCGGGCCTGTCAGGGAAACAGGTAAACCTATTAAGGTGTGTTGTAGCTAGCATACTAGCCAGCATTAGTGACTGTTGTTTTTATCAGGCCTAAGCTTATTACGCATTAGTTCCTTCCTGGAGATGAGCAATGGACTGCTACTGGTAAACTGCCAACTTGAACAGTTGCACAGTGCCTCTTACTCCATATGCTTTAGTGTGTGCTTATATAAATGGAGGATGCTCGTGTTGATTTCAATAAACAGTGGGTTTCCTTGCAACTTAAAGGTGTGTGTGTGTGTGTGTGTGTGTGTGTGTGTGTGTGTGTGTGTGTGTGTGTGTGTGTGTGTGTGTGTGTGTGTGTGTGTGTGTGTGTGTGTCAGTGTATTGATGAGCTATGAGAATGTGGAGTTAGTGTTCTGTGAAGCAGAATCTCTGCCTGAAGCCTTCAGGAAAAGTAAGAAGGGAAGCATATTTCTGACTCCCTACAGGGTAAGAAAAGATGGTTCTTTACTTTGCAAACATTTTGATATGACCCAATCTAAACCCATAGGCCCTAACACTCAAGTCTTAAAGGATCAATATAATCCTGGTTGTCTGTCCGCAGGTGATATTTGTGGCAAAGGGGGGTCGTGACCCTCTGCAGTCCTTCATGATGCCTTTCTACCTGATTAAAGGCTGTGAGGTTAAACAGCCTGTCCTGGGGGCCAACTACATCAAAGGCACTGTCAGTGCAGAGCCTGGAGGTGTGTAAGTGTGTGGAGACAGTGAGTGAATTACCGTATGTCCCACCAAATCATTCTTATCAGTATGTGCATGAGATTTCTCAAAATGATACACTGCTGTGCAGAATATTTACGTGAAAGGAAAATCTACTTTGATCTCTCTGCCTAGTCTTGGAGGAACAGGCGTACATTAGATCACAATCAAGGATAGCTTTGATCATCTTTTCTTTTCTGTGAAAGAGTTGTTAACTTTACTGCTGTCTGTGTTAGGAGGCTGGGAGGGGTCTGCCACCTTTAAGCTGGTATTTGCTGCTGGAGGAGCCATAGAGTTTGGGCAGTACATGTTACAGGTGGCTTCACAAGGTAAAGCACTCTTGGCGCTGATTCTATAACCCAGTGATTAGCGCTTTGGAAATGGCTAGCTTAGGTGAATGTGTTTCTTTACTCCCTCTTCCCTTATGCAGCTTCCAGAGGGCAGCCTGTGAGCAGTGGCTTTGGGGGCTGTCCTTACATGGCCAATGGGGCTTATGCATACCCTCCTCCCCCAGCCAATGGGTATCCTGCCGGTCCCCCACCTGGATACTCCTACCCCAACCCTCCTCCACCAGGTACGAACCAGTCAAGGAGATTTGCACATTGGAGCTCACCCATGTTTACGCCTCAGTCTTTCTGTGCTTGACGATGATGGAAATGTTTTATGATTTGGGTGTCCCAAATCCTTACTTGAATACTTAGTTGTAAATGAGACATTGTCCAAAAATACAATGAAGTAATACGAGTTGGTATGGGGTGTTATATAACATATTGTCAGGAAATAGGTTACTAAAATGGAACCCGTGTATTGTTGCGTCTCCTCATCCAACCACTGTCACTTGATTGTCTCCAGGCGCGTTCTATCCCAACCCACCAGCATTCGATGGTCCTGCAGCCTACATGCCCCCTCCTCCTTATTCCGCCCCCCTCGGGCAGCAGGCCCCCCACCACCCTGACCTGCCTTCCACACCCGCAGGTCAGAAAACCCTCTAGCTCTCTCACTCACACTTCAAAAGAGCTTTCATTGGTCAAATTAGCAGGATGTGTTTGATCCCATGGTGCCAAAGCGTTAAAAGTAATGACCTGGATTCCCTCCTGGCTCCTCGCTGTCCCCCCTGGCTCCTCGCTGTCCCCCTGGCTCCTCTCTGTCCCCCCTGGCTCCTCTCTGTCCTCCCTTCAGCTGAGGCCAAAGCAGCAGAGGCAGCAGCCAGTGCGAGTTCTGCCACCCTCCCTCCCACTTACCTACCACAGGTAGGTCTATTTACTAGCTCTGCAGAACTTACTGTTATTAGCTTTGAGTTTCAGTGTTACTGGGAAAAATGTATTCTATATTTTAGACCATACTGGGTCTTTCATTAACTAGACATGAATAATATCAATTGAACTTTGGTGTTTTGGCAATAAGGCACAGTGTTGGCAATTTACACAAAACTCTGTGGTGCCTTATTGCTATTATAAACTGGTTACCAATCCAATTAGAATCATAAAATATACGTCTTGATATGGGTATACACGCCTTTCAGACACCCAGCACTCGGTTTATTAATTGCATTTTGGCTGAGTTTCCTGTAGATGTGGCAGGGTCATCAGGACAAGTCATTTCAGACTGCTGTCTGGCCATTGGATACAGGGCAGGTCAGAGTACAGCCAATGACGGTGGTGCAGGAAGCACAGGAAACTGCAGTAGGAGTATGCAGACCTGTGGGTAATTGTCAAATCCAGACCAGTTGTAGTGACTAGGTAAAACAGTTCTTGGTTAACCACTTCTGAAAGGTTAAATAAAGTGATATTCAGATCATCATTGTCTGGATACCTGGTATATATCTGTTAAACCTATCTCTGGTACTTGTTTATCTCTGGTAAAATGCTTAATCTCAAAAGATGAAATGAAGTTTTATCCTGCATACAGTATCATGAAATGGTTTGTTTTTTTGGTTTGTTTTTCCAGGATAAACCTCCCCCCTACTCTCCTACTGAGGACAAGAAGACCCAGTAGAGCACCTGTTTCTCAACTCACACCCCAACTTGCGGCCTGTACCCCCTAATGCTCTATATTCCTGTCTCTCTTCCACACCAATCCTCTCCCCTCCTTCTCCCGACCTCTAGCCAGTCTCTTAACTCACGTTCCTATTAATGATACTTGCTGTAAGTAGCTACCTACGTAACCTTCCTTCTGTTTGGCAAAACATTTTGCAGCTAAGTGTTTTGTTTGGCTAAATTAATTCAGTCCTTCCACTGGTTCTCTCCTACACACCTGGCTTTAACTAAACAGTGTTACTTACAGCTTTTTTTGAGTGGTTGATGATATGATTGTAGCATGTTTGGCCAAAACTGTCAGGCAACATGAATATTGGGTGAAGGGTGAGTAGCAGTGATGTATACCTGCTTCTTTCTGAATTAGCTAACACTACATTTTCTTGGCTAAAGCAGTCACCAAATACAGTACATTGGGGCTTTCCAACCTAGGGGGATCTTTCGTGATTTGGGGGAGGGGGGATTCTGTATTTTATACAGATCTATTCAACATAGAGGAGGAAAGCACTCTGATTAAGGCCCACATGGGAATATTTTTGGTTAAAATCTATACATGTGATCGACGCTGGTTTATCAGTTTTTCTAATCTCATTCTGTAAAAGAGAATATCTAGAATTTAATTGAGGTTTGATATAAATGAGCATGTACTGCCCAATCATATTATGTAGGTTTGGGGTAATAATGTTTATTAGTGTTCTTATTATTGTTGTTAAATAGCTTAACTAAAAGATCTGATGAGAGCTGTTTGACTATGTAAAATTGCAGGAAATGTTCTTTAAAACAACATTATTCCTAGTTCCTTAATAGTACACAAAGTCAAGTGGGTCATTTATTTATGCAGACCTATATTATAGGCTAACTCAACAATAATTAAAAAAAAGCATCCCTCTCATTTTGTAAATGGGGACAAGGTTTGGAAACCCTTGCTGTATGTGCAGTATGCTCAAGGTTTAGCAGGTCACTTTGGTGGGATTCATTTTATAATACTGGTGGTGACAGCCTTTTAAATGGACTGAAGTTATTTCTTTGCTAATCTATCCAGGGGCTAGCAAAAAGCTGTATTGTTGATGTATTTTTATGATTAATATTTATCTGTTCTGGTTTTCAATGTGACAACTTAAATATCAGAGGTTAGCAGTAGGACATTGGACTAGGTCTTGAAAAATATATTTAATTTCTATGAGATGTACCTGAATTTGCCTGAATAATAAATAAATCTATATAGTATAGAAGATTGACACATGGCACCTGATATTGACTGACTTCCCTTTTAGGGAATATGGTGTATTTTGAGACCCACTCTTTATTATAATAGGGACAATGTCTGATCGAGTAGAAAGCTATATTTAATACTGTAGAATCCCTAATCCTAGTTAAACTAACTAAACAAAAGGTTTATTTAAGCTATCTGCTTTTGTCTGCTACTACTTTGTGTGAATAGAGAGTAATAGCTGATGCATCATAATTCCCAGAAAACCTAAAGGAAAAAATTGAAAGCGTTTCTTCAAATTACACCATTCATTCATTCCGTAAAGGATTTTAGATTGACTTTAAATGTGGTCTGTTTTTTGTTTAGGCTTAACCCAGCACAGCATTTTGATCAGGACAAGGTGACGTTTGTCAGCATACTTGCATGAAGTCATAAAAACAATTATTAGCTATACAGGCATATATATATATTTCTCTCTTATCTGAAGTGGATCTAAAAATCCCCAATGGAAGAAATGAATGGTGGAATAACAGAGGCTCTTGAGGTTTTGCCAACAGGCTTCTTGGGGATTATGACTCATACTATTTCAGTCAATGGAGCTGTTGGTCTATGATGTCATTCCCTGTCTGTCACTGTTCTGACCATTCTAGAACCACTTGGAGAACCACACCCACCCCATCACCCTGCAGTTTCCCAGGCTACCTACCGACTAGATCACTAGTCATGTCGCTTGTATATGGCTTTCTAATTTTCCTGTGTCGTGTACTTTACTGACATGTTTGATGTCAATCTCTGAACCTGATCTGAGCACCTTAATATTTGGGCCTTGCTCTCCATCTCTCTGTGGCACAAGGCAGTCGGCTGATTCTTTGCACTTTCAGAATGCTATGCATTGGGGCCCCATTTGCTCCTGTCATGGCTGTGTGTGTATAGTAAGCGAGTAAAATATGGCTATAAATTTATTTAAATCCCACTAATTTATTCAATATTTTGTTTAAAATTGTCAAATAGATATTATTGACAAAGCAAAGCATGGTCTTAATTGTAAGTAATATGCATTGGATTGGGTTTTATTAAACTTAACTTGTGTGAAATGAAATGCGTCCAGTTAATTAATTTCAGACATTTTCTGTACACATGATAGCAACCTGGGTACATGAGTTATTCTGTTTTCATAATCACAATATCATTTTCTGTTTGACAAAACTACCAGTTGGTTAAATTGAAAACTGCCTGGCACCAACTCTACAGCGAAAGCCTGTCCAGTACCCATCTCCAACACAAAGTAGTGCTAAACGTTAAACATCAACTTCAATACACTGTCAACAGGAACATTGTGAAATGTCATCATTCTCTATGCTTTTCCCATCTCTCACAGAAAATTGGTTTCCTTTATAGTAGTCATTTCAGTTCCTAACTGTGCTGGTTTAGAGAACTTGTGCAAATCTACAGTCTCCCAAAGACTAGTCGGCTGTACGTTGTCTGATCATATGTTCACAGAACATTCCAGGACATTCCTGTGTCCCAGCTGTGCTTATCACTCCTGTCCACATCAGTGACCTACAACAGCACTGAAAAAACATGTTGTAACATTTATCATGTTAGGAAAAACAGGAGTGGTTTATATTAGGAGTGTTCCCTTTAAAAATGCATACTGATTATTGAAACTACTTAACTAGATTTTATAAGTTTAAGGATTTTGTTAAATGTTAACTGCTATATTATCTCACTATGGTAAAATGAGTTTAGGAGTTAAATCAGGGGAAGAAAGTCTGAAGTGGCTTACTTTCCTACAGACATCCTAGTATCTAATCAAATTAACAGATCTAAAAGTCTGGATAGTTAAAGGGACTATGGAGTCAATTTCACTGAGCATAACAGAAGACCATTATGCTCCCACCCATTAAGGAATAAGTGTCCAGCACTCTTAGGCCTTTTGGGGAGTTTTTCTCCCATAGGGTTGAATCCTAACTTGAGATCTGCCTGTGCATCTTAAGTTTAGTTGCACATCTCCCATGAATTAACTTAAATCGTACCCAAAACGTATGCTCGCCGTTCTCAAGTTACAGTACGGCCCACACATATTGGCTAAGGAAGACAGCAGCCCATTATCGCGGTGTCTCCAGGCTAGACCACGCTGGTTTTTCTTAGGTCACGCCTTTCCCTTTCGTGTTGTCACGGAGAGCAGAGGGTGATGCTGACGCCCTCCCCTATCCAGCAGGCGGGAAACAGCTCCTGGGTGAAGGCACAGTGAAAGGCATGCAGGCGTGCCTGGCCGTCTCCGTAGTAGGTCAGCGTTCCCGCCTCGTAATCCAGAAGCATCCCAATGCGGGAGTGGTTGGAGTGGCCGGCCACCATTTCCCGACGCCCGTTGTGCCAGGCGCTCAGCTGCCGCTCGTCCAGCTGGAGGCTCCAGGACAGGTCGTTCATTCCCACCATGCACATCTTTCCCTTTTCCTTCCTTGGGATGCCCTCATAGGTCACCTGTGGGAGAGGCGTTGAGATCAGCGGTTATGGCAGGAAGAGGTGCCGTCACATTACAGTTACTGAGATGACGTTGAGCTGCCGGAGCTTTTATTAGGCGATATCTGGGTTTAGTAGGCCACTTCAGATGCCTCCACACAGCCTTACCCCCAGGTAGGCCCATGGCTTGGACACCTCCACCTCCCAGTAGTGTTGTCCGTGCCTGAACCCCTGGAAGCAGAGCACCTGCCAGGTGTGGTCAAATCGGGCACTGTGGGCGGTGACAGGGCGTGGCCCAGAGGTCAGGTGTTCCGCCCGTCGGTTCTCCTGGGAGAGGAGCAGGTGAGCGTTGGCTGTGCGTGGATCAAAGGTCAGGGTACAGCGGTCTGAGGAGCATGTGAGAAGACATTTAATGTGCAGCTTATCTGTTGAAATGTTATCATAAACACAAGATGCTGGCATTCTTTTGAACATTATTCAGGTTACTAACTGTAAAGCTTAGAATATACAGTTGCCTATAGTTACTGTGTAAATAACTGGGATACGTACATTCGCTGAGTCCTTCCTTCCCAGCTGGGTGACATGGAGCAGCAGGACTGGGGACCACAGCCAGGACCGGACGCTTATCCTGGGGAGAACCTAGAGAAGAAGCAGGGACCGACACAGACTATAAAAACACAATATTGAGCATTTAGCTTAGCACAGCAAGACAGTGTGCTCCTGGTGTAATGAGGTTTGCTTCCTGTCCCACGCACACAGACCACGGCATACAGTGAGATTAGGTCACGTTGTGTCACCTTGCTTGTCCTGCCCCACAGCTGTGGACACAGCCTTCACCAGGTCCTCAGACACCAGCTTGGAGATCCGTGAAAGGACATCTGTTACCCCGCTGAGCCTCTCCTGCAGGTTAGGGATCACATCCACTGGAATGTCTTTCATACGAGGGACCTCTATCAGCCGAGACTCCTTCACAGCAAAAGAGAAAAATAGAACATTACGATTTATGTTCACAATACAACAATATGTGAATTTGATTGCAACGCTACTGTAAGGGAGAATTATATTGGTCTTGAGTCCAAAGTTCAATAATGTTTTTAAAGATTTTTACATGCGCATGGGAAAATGGAGATACGGCCACCTGGTATGAGCACTCCAAGTAATCAAGGAATCTAGGTATGACAAGCTTCTTTGCATTTCTCCACTGGACATGCCATCCTACTCTCAATACTAACACATTAGTCATTCTTAGGACAAGCCAAGATGTCTTCAACAGAGAAACAAAGAACCCTATGGTCTGTTAATTACTCATTGACCCAAGACCCAGCAGACTACATGACACAACTATAGAAATGAATAGAAACACAACAGATAATAAAAATCACATAACTGCCAAATTAACATAAAATAATAACAGCAAAACAATGTTTTTGTTCTCAGTTTCAAACTTCCACCACACTACTTACAGATAATGTTTTATATATATTATCTGTGTACATTAACAAATATAACACAGTAAAACTGAAGAAATATATAGTAGAGGCCTAAATACCGATAGTTTTGGTACAGTGGTAATATCCCTCTACTATCTTTAAAGGTATCTCATTCAGGCCATTCTTTTTTTTTTACTGCTGATACATGAAGGTAATTTTCACGTGAAAACTTTTTCAGAGCTGAAATGACAGAACAAATCTGATTGATTGCCTGGGTAAATTTATAAAAGATTGTTCTGCAATTTGAACACCTCAAATTGTATGATTTTGCTAGTAATAAACCCCTTAATAAAATATGGAAACATTACTCTTTAATAGTAAAAATAAATCTGGTTCATAACACCGTATATCCTAAAACTGTCTAATGAAGGCCACAATAGAAATAAACATGTATCGTTTTTCTTTTGCGTTATCCTCTGTGGTAAATTAATTAAATGAACATACTATTACTACTAAAACAAGCTGCTATTTGACTGAAACGTTAACCTGTATCAGCTGGGTGTCGGGCAGTATGCGGGTCGCTGCTATTTGACGGAAACGTTAACCTGTATCAGCTGGGTGTCGGGCAGTATGCGGGT